>APFE031495337.1:0-19819 GCA_000404065.3 Pinus taeda
CCTATGGCAAAAACGAAGGATGGACGAACGCTCACAAAATAATACTATTATTAAACAGAGGGGATTTCGAGACGGAAGAGTGATTAAAATAAGAAGAATCTGAGAGAAAGGTTTTGATTAAATACAGAGACGTAAAAAAGGGTAGAAAGATACCGGGAAAATGGAATGGTCGGAGAAAGTTCGGAGAATGTACAAAAGTCAGCTTTTCAGGCCGTCTCGGATGCAAAAGGGCAGCTTTTCTAACAATGTGGGGGCATGCTGTCGCCGGCTGAATGTCATGAGTTGCGTGTCCAACGTGGAAGCACGGCGGTCCAGGGATTTGTTTCTACCGTTGTCTACGGCTTTGTGTCTCCGTCTAGAGATATACCTCACTGCTTATGTCATGCATTTTCTTTGGAGGATTATAACTTTCAGATGCAACATAATTATTTGACATGTAGCTTTTAATAAATTTTTGTTATTTTAATAAATATTAAATGTATAAAGATTGGTGGGCCACACTCATTTACGTAAGAATGATTTTGACGTCCTCAAAGTAGGGCGGCAGATCATACAGGATCAGTCCAAGCCACAATTTCGCAATTTTGTCGGGGAGAATTTTAGCTTAGAGATCATACAGGATCAGTCCAAGCCACAATTTCGCAATTTTGTCGGGGAGAATTTTAGGTTAGAATTTGGTGAAATTTTTGTAGGATTGTTTTATTCATCGCATAAATAAATTTAATATTCTCAAAAACTCAATATCCAAAACACTGAAGCTTGACCACTCTAATTTAAATTTTAAAAATTTTCTCCCAATTTTTTTATTATTTTTTAAACAAAAGTATAACCTAATTAAAATACACGGATGATAATTATCTGTTCGTTCCAAAGACACATGCACTTCTTGTCATGGTTATCTTCTTCTCACCGTGGTTAAGGTGAAATGCTAATCTCAAATATTTTTTTAAACGAAGCTTCATGTCCAATGTTCAAGCTTTATGGGGGACATGTCTAGGTAAAGAGGTTATGAAAAATGTAATTTCTCTTTTATTAATATGAGATGGGGTTTGTATTTTTTTTAAATTATTATAAATTAAAAATTAATAATTAAGAATATGTAGATTAGAATTGAAGTTATAAAGAGATAAATTATTTAATGGTTGGAAAAATATGAAAATATTGGTATTCCACAATTTTATTAATTATGTTTGATTCTTAAAAAGATTTAGATTATAACTGATAGGATAGTTTATTTTATTAAAATTATTGAGTAACTATATTTGATTAAATTTACATGAAACTATAATTTATGTAGATAAATAGCTTATGAAAAACAAACATAGGTTAGAAAAAATAACAAGAGCATTAAAAGTAAACTTTGAAATTTGACTATAATATGTTTATAACCAATTATAGTCAACAAGAGCATTAAAAGTAAACTTTGAAATTTGACTATAATATGTTTATAACTATTTATAGTCATAGTCTAACTTGATTGTTTTTTCTTGAAAAACATGAAAATTTTGGAAATATTTTGATAATTTCCAGTAGGGATTTTTGTAAATCTAGGTTACAGTTGTTAAAATTTAATATTTTTGGCGCCCTAAAAGTTTTTTATGGTACTGAATCCATTTCCACTTTCAAAAACTTGATTTAAACACTCATTCTGCAAGATTTGTTGAAATTTTTTTGTCGTCCTCTGGGCAATTCCTCTGCCTCGATAGACTTGTCCCCATTTATATATCTAAGACAATATGATATATAAATATTTAGTTAGTTGACAAATATAAGGAATTATGTACATCAAAATTATATTCTAAAGTTTGTTTTATGTAAATGGTTTTTTTTTTCAAAATTTTCTAACCAATAAATGTAAGTGGATATGTTTCTACAAAAAAATAATAATAATAAAATTGAAAAACAAAGAATTTCATCCTACAAAAAATTCTAGTAGAGGAAGGAAAATTATTGTGAATTGAATCACATAGCAATGTCAAGAAAAAACTAACCTAAATTTAAAATTGTCTTTAAGAACATCAAATTAAAGATTGGAAATTTTAAGCACTATGTGAATAAATAATCTAGGATGAAAGCAATGTACACATGAAGAAGAAGAAACATAGATGTGAGATGGACAACATAGCAAACTCCACAAAACCCAGTCTAAGATGCAATTTGTCATTAGGAGCATCAAATTGGAGATGTGTAATATCAAGCACTATGTGATCAAAGTAGAGGATGAAAACAAGGTAAATATGAACATTATGGATAAAGTAGAGAATGATGATAAGGTACATATGAAGAGGAAGGAATATCATTGTGATTGGGCCACATAGAAAAAACCATAAAAACCCAATTCAATATGAAATTGTTGGGCAATGGATGATGTTTGACAATAAAATCTTTAGCAAAACGTCTTTATTCATGGAAACTATTACATTTAAAGGGGTATTGCTCATAATTCAATCTTCGCACATGGCATAAATTATTGATTTGTAATCCAATTTCCCTTGAGAGGTTAACATCAAGGCTTAATTCCACATGCATTCAAGCACATGCATACATTTCGGACTTTGGCTCTACCTTATCTATGGTTCTCGTCATCTTGTTTACAATTGCTTCTAGTGTCCCTACATCTCAAAGATTTAAGGGAATGTAGGGAAGTTTAACCCATATTCACACCATTGAGAGCACCTCTTCCTCTTCATCAAAGTTGAAAGAGCATTGATTTGAGTAGAATCCATTGATCCATGTTTCAAAAACAAAGTCTTTTATCTTCCCTAAAATTGGAAATGAAAAAAAAAAACCCTTATTGTACATGATAGAGCTGAAAGTTGCATTTTAGACGGGGAATCCATTGTCCTAGAATTCACAAGTCTAATGGGCTACAATTTGGCCATATCCCCATAAAATTCCCAACAACATACCACTAATAGCCTTTCTTTTTGGAAATCAAAATGGGTTTACGAGCTTGGGGATCTCTTTAAGCTTCCAAACAAAGTTATTAAGCTTGTTTGAAGACTTAACTCTCTTGGTTGAGGTGAGTATTGCATTCTCAATGTTTGCATTTGTCTCCAAAAAAAAGTAGGCAATATTGATACTAGTTGAAGTCATTACCACAACAAAAACTATGAGGAGATGCTTGTAACTCTTCTTTTCACATAACTAAGTTATTGATATTTGTAACTCTTATTTTCACTTATTGATATCAAAGTGTCAATTAAATAAAGATTTGTTTTTGAAGTAGATCTAACCCATAGAGAAACATATCGAAATATTTTTATCCATAAAATTCATATGAAAAAAGAGTTGTTAATTTAAATTCCCAAAATTGTGATTTAATAAAGAGCACAATGCACCACAAACATGGATACTCTTCAAAAGCATTTATGCAATCCACTAGAACCATATTATAGTAGTAAATATGATATTTTATTTCACAAAAACAAATAAATTTTATATGAGAAAATTTTGTGGCTAAATTAGATAATCATATAATACACAACCTTTGAAGTTTGATCACAACTTATTAACAAAAAGATATAATAGATATATAAAATTCCCAATTCCTTAACCATCTTAGTCTTGTATGTAATTTTAACATGATACTAATGTATAAATTGAAATAACAAAATATTTACAAGATAATTTATAGTAGATATAGAAAACAAGTTAGAAATTCTATCTAAGAAAAGGCGTCTAACTTTCATGCCTACTTAAGTCTTCATTGTTGTATCCATTGCATGAATTTCCACATCAAATTGATCCATATGGTTCACTATCATCTTTGAATCCTATGATGATAGTTTTGGAGTGCACTCAATGTCCAATTCTTCATTATATTACAAATAAAATTTACCCATGCAGAATTTGGAGGGTCTACCAATGTAGAAGTTGAAGGGCTGAGAAGATGGAAGGATAAAACCTTTTCTTAGGAAAGGTGGAGGTGAATTGTGATTATGTGAGCTAATGTTTTTAACCTAACTAAGACTCAACTCTAGATATTCCAAGTGAAACATTTGTATGAAGAAATATCTCTTTCTCAATTTCCTTAAACAAACTCCCCTAACCAGGTCACCATTTCCAAAACTATTGCCAAAACATAGGATAAACGATCTCCCATGAGAAAACCTATTACCAAACGGAGGGGATTTCTAGGTGAAAGAGTAATTAAAGTAGGAAGAATATGAGGAGAAGGCTTATAAAAATTATTGGAAAATCCCGAGAAAAGCTAAAGGAGGGATAAATTTCGATGGGACGGATTAAAGTCAGCTTTATAAACTCTGCTGGATGCTGTGGGCGGTGGAGTGTGATGCGGGGGTCGCGTGTCTAACCTGGTAAGCACAGTGGTAAGGGGATTTGTTTATAAAGATACCTCACTGCATATGTCATGCATTTTAATTTTTTTTATAGAGATTCCTCACTACATATGTCATGCATTTTAATTTTTTTTTATAGAGATTCCTCACTACATATGTCATGCATTTTGGAATTTATAGCTGTTTGAAAAGGATTTCATTAACGTTGGCATGAAATTAAAATCATTCAATATGTAACTTTTAATAAATTATTGAAAAAGTGTAAGGATTGGTGGGGTACACTCATTTATGTAAATTTTAATAAATTATAGAAAGGATTGGTGGGGTACAGTGTTTATCTACAAGTGGTTTACTAAAATGGTTAATTTCAATTTTTTTATAAAAGGATATATGTTTAAGTTCTTGTGGGGAGATATTTAGATGGTTAGTTTCAAATATTTTAAATATATATATGTTTATGTTTAAGCTTTACATAAGATATATTTAGGCAATGAGAATAATTAAACGTGATTTGTATCGTGTTAATGTGGAATTAGGTTTATAATTAAAAAACATATATATTTATTCATTTAACAAATATATTTTAAAATATGTAAATTGAAATTTAAAAGGGCAAATAATAAAGATATAAAGAACTCTTATGATTTCATAATTGTTATTTATTTTTTTAAATATTTTTATTACAAATAAACTTTACCTTCCTTTCCTAAGGAGGATGACTCAAGAAAATTGCGAGAGTTGGGGAGTACGAACATGGATGCTTGATGATAATTTTCGGGAATTTTTCTTTGTCCATTTTTGGGGCGGTCTCTATAGAAATGAATCTTAATTAGGGTTTATTTCTAATTTGTATAAGAATGAGATATGTGTCGAAGATGAGGAGAATTTGGAGTTTGGAGGTAGCAGAGAGGGGTGGTTTCACTACAACAAAAGGATGTTGTCATAAGACAGCTCATTGAGCAGTTGTGACATGGGTCTTTACTCCAACCATTTAGTCTTCAAAACCTGACTCTACAATGACCCAATCCTAAAAAAATAATTCCCTTCTAAGCACTATCAATTTTTAGATTAGTGATTTGGCTAATATCTGATTTTTGTGTGTAGGTGGGTGGTATTGTATGTCTATAGGCTCTCAACTAGTTAATTAAATACAACAACTTGTAGCTACCTTTTCCCTATGGCAAACCTTCTATATTCTTGGCTATCAATCACCCTACCCAATGCCAATTTTCTTACAGCTGCTTGTTGCACCTTTTCTTGTGAATGGCTTTGGTTTACCTTTGTTCTCAGATCCTTGTTTTGTATCTACCTTTAGTTTACTTTTGCCTCTAGATCCCTGCCTATGGAAATTTGTGTGGACCTTGTTGACGGTGATGGACCCGCCAACATGTCAGGGGGTATCCCCACTAAGAAGTCCCAATTAGACCTCAGATCGTTTGGTGTAGGAGTCCCAACAATGGGTCGTATGGTAATGCCTTGACCGTGATTTCGCACAGAGGCAAGTAAGATAACTCTATTAGTAGCAAGGGTGTGACAACTGGAATGAGTCAAGGAAGGTGCATGAGAGGTTCTAACACATGGGGGTTGAGGTGAGTGTGCCCCTTGGCAATCTGTAATAGTACTCGACTTGGAAGGGAACACGCGAGCAAAGATACATCACAACATGGAAGGCAAGTTAGCGAGCAATCCAAAGTGATGGTTAAACCAACAACACATTTCAGAAAGATTCATACATACTTATATAGAATAGTCTATACATGCATGCATAAGCAAACTAATACACATATCATTTAGAGTAAATCAGATAGCATAGAATACAATACAACATATGCATGAAACGTGTTGGCTCTTATTATATAAAGAAGTGTAAGTTCCAATCATACAATACATCCATGTCCAACCACTAGTTCCAATGGTGGAACATTACAGCCACATTCGCCTGCTCCTCCAAAGAGATGTACTAACTCTATGCAGTGGAGAAGCCAAGGCTCGTTACAATACTGTCCAAGCTCTCCCCAAGAGTCTTATCGGAAGCTTGGCTGACCAAAAGCCTTTACAATGAGTTATGAGGGACTATTTATAACAAAGGGTGGGGTGACCCTTGACACTCCACGTTGTGACAGTTCAACTACCCTCATGACTCTTCATCTACTCTATGACTATTACATCCAACTATCACAACTTGACTTACACTTGACATGACTTTACATTACAATGCACATGTACCCATGTGAAACAAAACGGTTGAGCAAGCCAAGCTAAACATCACTATGACTTAAACAACCATGGAAGTTCAACTCCTCAACATGCTCATGTTAATTGATAGTAACATACTTATGCCAAGATCGATAGTCATTGATGGTGTCCGTGTGTTCCATGGTGACATTTTTCTGAAACCTGACTCTTGCCTCGATAGCATCTTGGTACACTACTTGAGCTCCTCTGTCCAACTCATCTGAAAGCATGCACATCATTGTCTTCAATGCATCCGAACCAGCAACATACTTGTGCATGATGTCTGCAATGATGGGCAAGTCTGGGCTGGTGGCAATGTGCATCAACTCGTCGAAGTACGAGTCAAGCTCTAGTCAGACCGATTTCTTTTTCTTTTCCTGGGTGAGAGTCCCAATAGATGGGATTTCATGTGTGCGCACCACAACATCCATACTCTTGAATAACCATGCATGGGAAGCCTATATGCTAGTGCTGAGCTGCGAGAGCTCTTCATAGTTCCGGATCTGACTCCAGATATGTGCCTTCAGCTCAACCGCATTGGCCCTCATCATCTTAGGCAAGTGAAGCGGGGCTCCCTTATATTTCATCGTCCATGTTTGCATGTCATCAATAGAAACATGCAAGTTCATCAAGACACGTGATCTTCTAACACATTGTTGTTGCCATTCGTTGAAATGGATGGCTGCCTTATGCATGGTACCAAACTTGGAGTACAATGCTCGCATAATTGTGTAAAGGGACAATACTTCATCTAGTATTGCCTTCTTCAGTTCATCTCGGGTGGACATTGCCAACAAGTCTTCTCCTTGCTTGGCCATCTGTAGTTCCTTTGCCATTTGCTCACTTTCAACTATGAGAAAGCGAACACTTGAGCTAGTGGCTTCGACATACACTCTGGTTGCATCGGCCAAGGCTGTTGGATGTTTGCGCACATCAGTCATGATCACTTGTTCCTCAACTTGCGTAGGATATGTATGATCCTACGGAGTTGACACTCTGCGAGACTGCACAACTCTATGTTGAGATTTGTCAAATGAAATGTTATGCATCTCTCCTTTCGACTGATTACCAAAGATCTCAGTGCCTCCTTGGTCACTTGAGACTTGATCATCATCTAGATGCGGTGAAGCTAGTAAGTCGACCTATTGGTGATGAGGCATGAGGTCAGTGTCCTTTTCAAACTCTTGTTGCTCCATGTCTGCATCCAACTGTTGGAGTGCTTGTTCTATCTCATGAGTGAAATCTTGCTCCTATGATGGTTCACCCTGTCTGCCTAATGCCACCTGATCTGACAAGTCCACTACCTGTACGAGCATTGTTTCATCAATTTGTACATGTTGCGCCTCCTGCTGTATCTGTTGTTGCTTCCCGTCCCTTTCCTGTTGTGTAGCTCTTGTTCCTTCCAGAGTTGCTCCCTCAACTCATGCAACTCCTTCTATGCTTCTTCCATTCTTCTCCTATCTGTCTGCCTTTACGTGATTCACATGTCGCGGTGGTGCCTCTTTGCCTCTATAGCCACAACTTATTTCTCTACTAATGGATCAACTTGGAACTTGCAACTTTTATCCTCCTCCATGTGATCAACAATCTTCCTCTTACCCTTGTCGCACACTGATATGCTTACCTATGCTACTGGTGCTCTCTATGATGCTGCTTCATGTTGCTTCGCTAACCACTCCATAGTGAAGCTGACTTGTTCATTGGGTCTGGAGAAACTGTAGCAATATCTCCATGGGTCCTCCTCAGCCCAATGAAATGCCCCGTGGATACAGTTTAATTGAACTCTCGGGCAATGATCCTTCACAATACAATATGGGTCATACATATTGTAACTTCGGAGGTTGAATGGGTACTTCTTCATCTGTTCTGCTTCGACATCCACTTGCTTGATACTCCAGATCTCATATAACCCAATCTACAATGGAAGAGTGGGCCAAAGTGCCTTCTTCTTCCAGTGCATTCTCGTTGTCAATCCTATCAAGATGTGATAAGCTACTTCTTGCATGACAAGTATGTCTAAGGCAAACTTTGTTAGAACACGAGGAGGCTTCTCCGCGTTGAACATTCGGATGAAGGTGTCAGACGGTGAGGCATACGAATCAACAATGTCTAACAGTGCCTCCATTGCTTCCTTTGGCATGCAGGGTGGATCATGTTCAAATATCATCTTGAAATATGTGTTTACAACAGTCTTCGTCGGTGACCATGCCCACTCCAAGCTCAAGAACTCCTATTGGGCACATATTGCATCTAGGATGTAGTCAGACATGTAAACCTCTTCATGCATACCTCCAGGTGACTATCGAGCCTTCGACACTTGTTCCTTCAGTTGATGAGCCAACATGTCAGACCAGTTACATGGGTTTCCTTCTTTGGCCAATTGGTCCAGCACGATCACCCAACTCTGTGGGAAGGTTTCCGTGCTTTCTTGGCCATATAGTCGACATGAAAATATGACCAAGTATTGATACACCTTCCGCAGTATCTTCATCTTGTAGATCTGGTTGGGTTTCAACCTTAATCGAGCTAACTCCTTTACATAGTTCCTTAGAATGTCTCTGGAGTTAACACTGCTATTGGGTAAGATGAAGGGAGTCTTCATGATAGTCGCAGGCTCTGATATATGATATATCTCATCATAATCTCATGCCCAGAAGGTTGCAAGCTTCGTCCCACTCACACTACTCAAGGTCATCGTCTCAGGATTAGTGTGAGAGACGATCCAGTGTATCATGTCTGCGGATGGGAACGCGAGTATCTGCATGCAATCTAGTACAAGCCGGACATATGAATGTTCTCATACACCTGATGGTCTTCAAGGTCTTCCTCAAAAGTTCCTGCGAATGCTTCATTAACCTCTTGCCACTTCAGTTGGATTTCCTTGTCTATAAAAAGTTTGGTATCTTCATAGATCTGTAGACTAGAGGAAACTTGCTCAACTATTGTTCCAGCTTCATTTTCGTCAGTGCCCTGTGATCTCGCTCTCTTGGAAGCCATTGATCTTGTACTGCTAAGAGGCGAATAGACACCTAAAAGATCTAGATACAAGCAACATGCATGGCAAGAAATTTGTCAGTGAAAACCAAAGAAAATTTAAGGAATGACATAGCACATACCTAGGGAATTGATAGGAAAGATTACATAATTTCTTCTGGGAGGCTGGGTGACTAGATGTTGGATCTGTGCAATGCACAATCTAGACTAGCTGATGGCTGTTGGGATTGTGCAATGTGCAATTCCAGCTGGGAGTGACTGCAGGCTCATGGAATGCATAGTGCAATTTCTTGGGCCAACAATCACTGTCCCTCATAAATGCGCAAAACAGTCCTAGAGGACAGTTCCTGGGCAGAAATGTGCATTTATGGAGGGAGGGTAAGCCTTCCTTCCTTAGATTGCGCAATGCTATCTCGGTGAAGGTAGAGTTTGGGCCAAGGTTGGCCAAACTCGCCGACAACCAACTTAAAGAAAATATGAAAGTGGATGCATGTCGACACTAAGTGAAAGCAGAAGTGATTGACAGTGCATGAAAACATGAATGAAAGATTCAGTAAACATATCAACATGCATGTGGGTGAAGCGAGTCGCCGAATTTGTGACCATTCGTGCAAAATAGTTTCATGCATGTGACAGGAGTGAGATAACATTGAAAACTGAAACGGTGCTAGGATAAGCTAGTATACATGTAAATGACAAAAAACATTCAAATAAATCAAGAAAACAACACTCACATAAGCGAAAACATAAAAAGCAACAAAATAGCTGAAAAATACAAGTTGATACCACTTACCCATGAATAGATGAGTTGGATGTGTCGAAGAGTCCTCAATGTGTTGTGGGATGTCAGAGCTCCAAGATCAATGTGAAAGAATGAGCTCTGGTGTGTTGAATAAATAAGTTTTGAGCTCATGATGTGCATACCACAAATCTAGGAAAAAGTGACACTTGGAGGAAAGTTCCTAAATGAACTTTGAATTTAACCTCCAACTACTAAAAATAGCTCCCTGAATCATGGGATTCCTTTTGCATGTTTCTATTCTGAAAAAAAAAGCAAGCCATGCATGCAAGTCAAGTTTCCTTGGTCCCAAGTGGAACTGGTCAACCAACTGCGCATGCTTGAAGCTGCTCAATTGCTTGAAGGAAATGCGCATTTCCGGCTGAGAGTTGGGATGGCTGCCCAGGGGATTTGTGTAATTTATGGGTAGAGCAGTTGATTGTTGCCCAGATTTGCACAAATTCTGGGTTGAGCAACCCTGCTGGGGAAAATTGCGCAATTTTCACAATGAGGGTTGGATGGAAGAATTGCGCAATTCTGGAGCCCAGCAGACTTCCAAATAGGATTACACAATTTCTGGAGGGAAGGCTGGTTGCCCTCTAGAAATGCGCAATTTCTTGGGGGAGCTGCTCAGCAGGCAGTTGAACCAAGTCTGGATGAACATCTTATGATGGGAATGCATCAAGCTGCAATCGACAGGTTGCCTTTGTGCAAGAAAAACACTAAATCTTGTGTACTTGATGAAGAAAGACAATGTGTTGTGAAAGGTTGGTAGGGAGGCTCCAAAATGAAGCTAAGGAAAAATTTTGGAGGGTGGTTGTAGTTGCTACAACACTTTGCAACGCACTGGTAGAACTCTAGCTCTCTGAATGGACCTTGTTTGTGAAAAGCAAGTCTAACACCTCCGGAAGTATTGTTCAGTTCTAAGTTTGCCTTTGTTTCACACTAGCTTGATTATAAGATGTAGCATCAACCAAGCTCTTGGTCGATCGACACACATTCCAATCCAAGGAAACACAGTTGTTTCGATTGGGGTTGAGGGGTATATGGTGCACAAGCAATATATTCGTCAGAGTCTTAGTTTCATCTCTGGTGTTGCTCACTACCAGCAGGCCTAGATAATACCCCGGCGGAGTCACATAGGAACACAAGCATGGCTTCGTTGTCAGCAAGCCTGTTCAGTACCCCAATGAAGTTACTTGCATCACCTCTTTGTGCAGGAAGCCTTTCTCTTCTTTCGCCTTATTCATTTTTCATTTTGATTTTTTCTTGCTTTCCATTTTTCCATTTTTCATTTTTCTCAACTGTGCATAACACTTATTCACTTCAGAGGTGGAAGAGGGATCCCGACTTATTGAGAGTAGAAGAGGTTGTTCCAATAGATAAGTAATTTATTATACCTCTGAGATGCCTGTTAAGGTTTCCCCCCTCACCTTACTCTACTTGAATGAGCTGATAAGGTTTAACCCAAAAACAACCGACTAGAATAGTTGACACTAGTTAGCGTGCAAGGGTTGTGTTTTCACCAAGGTTCACTTCAAACAATACATATTTTCCTTTGATGTAGCATGGACTATAAGTAACAAGATCTTCATACAGAGGCAAGATGATAGATAACCAAGTAGTGATAGTTGTACAAGCTCTCTTGTACTTTACCCAGCTCGTTTCAAGAGCCATACATGGTTTCATGCGAAACTAACTAACAAAAAAACAGAGCAAGAGCATAAGCAAAAGCAAAAGCAAAGCAAAGCAAGTAAGCAAACATGAAGTAAACAAACAAACAAACAAATCAAGTAAGAAAACAAGCATGCAAGCAAACTGAATGAAAGAAAACACTACTCATACTCCTAAGCTAACGATGCATGAGCTTGATCACGTGAAGTGATACTTCCAATGCAGCCACTTACGCATTGGTTGACCCATGTTGGTGAAGGCTTGGTCCGCGAGCAACCCAGTTTTGCAAACCAGTAAGCAAGAAAGATATACAATGAAGACAACCACATTTCGTGTTTCAAAGTTCCCACAGGACATAAGTGAGTACAAGTGCATGGCGAGCAGTCCGTGGACTTATCATGAAGTTGTGTGACACTACGTGCAACTTTGAAGCATAAGCACACTCTTGACTATGACATATAAGAAAACGAGAGAAACAAAGATAACTTGTGTCATGCACGTGTGCTTGCGATGTAAGATTCCTCCAATGCATGAGTGATAAGATCAGGTAGTTCAAGTGGAGGAAGCATGATCTGTGTGTGAGATGGATCTTCAATGCATACATATGAGTGATTAGGAGCCTTGGGTGATTGAAAATTTTCCTGATTGGAAGTGAGACTAACACCAAGAGAGCGAGGGCCTGACATAACCATTAGCTTGGGCTGAAGTGCCTCGACAATCTTGGGTATTTCAACTTCATCATCAAGTATATCATCATAGACCTGTGGCTTCAAAATATCAACTGCGATAGAGTCATGATCACGATCAAATATGGGAGTAAATGGATCACAACCGCCACGATTAGAAAAATAAATGATTTCATCGGCATCCTCATGATTAGATGAATCAAATAGAGGCGTGGATGGAAAGTGAACAAACTCATCCTCTGTGTTTCCAAAAAAGACAGATGAAAGATCAAGTGGATTTTCAATGAATAACTTATCCTCTCCATTTTCGAATGATGGACCAACATCCCGTGTGTCTTGCGAGTGATCAACAACGGGTGCATCCGTGAATGGAGATACACATGCAAAATCATGGATGGCAGCTTCACCAAAGATGTCAGGAAAGAACAGAGGAGGCTCAGACGGAAGGGAGTTATCCTTCGCCGAGTGTTGATGCTCAAGCTCCCACTCATACTCTTCATAAATGACACCGCATGTAGGTTGTGTAACACCAACTCTGTCAATGGCTTGTTCCTTGTTCACAACATGTGTAGAATACGAAATGGAAGAACACAAGACAATATCATTTGTACGAACAACCAGGTGTGAAGATAGAGGTTGTGGAAAAGAATGCATATGACAACTCGAAGGACTCACAACCAAGTCTTCGCGAAAATTAAGTGAAGTGATGTTGGGAGGATGTGAAATATGAACAGGTGTGTGAGTATGATCCTCAACATCACGCGATAGTGGTGGAGTTGTTTGATGAGGGGATGGCAGACATCCACTCGTGATAGTGATCGCATCTGGCTGATATTGCGTAGCTCCATCTCTGAAGATGGTTGAGCGAGGCCTGATTTCAAACTTCTTCTTAAGACAAGAATATTTCTTAATGCAATACTTGAATCAATCCCAAAGATAGAGAAATTTCATTTGGCTCCTCAAAGCTTGAAACTGTAAGTCATGGAAGCGCTGCTAAAAATCCATAATCGATTCATGTGGAGCCTTCTGTTGTTGTAGCAGTTTTTGGTCAAGATGGTCTGGATAAAAATGATAGAAATTGTCTTTAATGAGATCAGAAAAGTGCTCAAGTGAGTGCACAATATCAACCGATATGATGAACACCATCAAAGTGGAGATTCGCGAAGTGTGTATGCAAGAAACAAGCTGGCATGTTTGTCAGAACACACATCTTCCTCATGAAGCATGGAAAGAAATCCAAGTAAGTACTCAAGCCAGGCCACTTCACCTTCACCATCATACTTGTAAGTGGAAAAGTGATCGAAAAATTCCCTCGTGATGGTTACATCTTCATGATTCGAAAAACATTGCAGAGGGAGAAGAGTGCAAGAATCCATGAAAGACATGCAAAGGTTCAAAACTGGATGAGAGGACAAAACTTGTCATCTAACAATCCTTCTAGTGCCAGAAATGTTGACGGTGCTGGACCCGCCAACATGTCAGGGGATCTCCCTGGTAAGAAGTCCCAATTAGACCTCAGACCGTTTGGTGTAGAAATCCCAGTAGTGGGTTGTATGGTAATGCCTTGATTGCGATTTAGCACAGAGGCAAGTAAGATAACTCTGTTCGTAGCAAGGGTGTGACAGCTGTAGTGAGTCAATGAAGGTGCATAAAAGGTTCTAACACATGGGGGTTGAGGTGAGTGCAGCCCTTGGCAACCTATAATAGTACTTAGCTTGGAAGGGAACACATGAGCAAAGTTACATCACAACATGGAAGGCAATTTAGCGAGCAATCCAAAGTGATGGTTACACCAACAACACATTTAAGAAAGATTCATACATACTTATATAGAATAGTCTATATATGCATGCATAAGTAAACCAATACATATATCATTTAGAGTAAACCAGATAGAATAGAATACAATACAACATATGCATGAAATGTGTTGGATCTTATTATATAAAGGAATGTAAATTCTAGTCATACAATACATCCATGTCCAACCACTAGTTCCAATAGTGGATCTTTGCAGCCACATCTGCCTTCTCCTCCAAAGAGATGTACTAGCTCTGTGTAGTGGAGAAGCCAAGGCTCGTTACAATATTTTCCAAGGGCTCCCCAAGATAGTCTTATTGGAAGCTTGGCTGACCAAAAGCCTTTACAATGAGTTATGAGGGACTATTTATAGCAAAGGGTGGGATGACCCTTGACATTCCCCTTTGTGACAGTTCAACTACCCTCATGACTCTTCATCTATTCTATGACTCTTACATCCAACTATCACAATTTGACTTACAGTTGACATGAATTTACATTACAATGCACATGTACCCATGTGAAACAAAATGGCTTGAGCAAGCCAAGCTAGACATCACTCTGACTTAGACAACCATGGAAGTCTAACTCCTCAAGATCCTCATGTTGATCGACAATAACATACTGATGCCAAGATCAGTAGTCCTTGATGGTGTCCATGTGTTTTGCGGTGACATCTGCCTGAAACCTGAATCTTGCCTCCATAACATCCAGGCACACTTCTCAAGCTCCTCTGTCCAACTCGTATGAAAACATGTGCATCATTGTGTTTAGTCAATTTAGTATGTCCTAAATTGCTACATTAATTATCAATCCGGGAGTCGTAAACTGATGAAGTGTGGCGCACTGTATGTGCAAGACAACTTCTTTCTTACTTTTATTATTTTCAATTTTATTTTGTTTTTTGGGGTTTTGTCTTTGTTGGTCTCCTAATGCAAATGGAAATCCTATTCATAGGTTTTAAGAATACTCTTAGAGGGCAACTACGGATGTAGATTTAAGACAATGTTTATGTCTCTTATGATAATTTCCAGAACTTAGCACTTCAAAAGATCTCAAAACATGTTATTGATAAAATTAGTACTTGAACAGGAATGTAAATGTGCAGCTACTTAAATCAATCAAAAGATGAAATACTGATCATGAAATCATTGTCTCTGCTGCCCATATAATTACAGAAATAAAATCTAAACTATTGCACTCAAACAAACCAAAAATTGCAGACTAATGAAAGCAAGATCAATTTACTTCACTTATAATCCGATAGCTTTCCAAGTAGCTTCTTAGGTTAAGCCATGGCACCGGAGATAATGTCAAATAACATGAAGAATTGATATCTAAATTACCTACTTGTAGATTAATGAAAGAAAAATCAAGTTACTTCACTTATAATCCGATAGCTTGCCAAGTAGCTTTTCAAGTTAAGCCATGGCACCAGAGATAATGTCAAATAACTTGAAGAACTTGATATCTAAATTACCTACTTGCAGATTAATGAAAATAAAATAAAATCACTTCACTTATAATCTGATAGCTCGCCAAGTAGCTTTTCGGGTTAATCCATGGCATCGGAGATAACGTCAAATAACATGAAGAATTTGATATCTAAATTAGCTAACAACAACAAATAAATATCACTAAAATCAAAGCATAATTGAAATTGAAAAGCTTAAAAAGTTCATCAGAGAGGCAAATCTCATGTCACTATTTGATGCAAAAATTATATGAAAAATCTCGAGCATAACCTATCCTGAAACACACTGATCAATGTTAGTAAAAAGTATGCAATGCTGAAAATCATGTGCAGGAGAAAAAGGTTAACACCATAAACAAATTATGAAACATATACAGTGAAAATAAGGAAAACGATGCATGAAAACTTTACAAAAATGAAAAGAAAAACCTCAGCCAGCAGGGGCCCTCTGCACGACCTTTGGTTAATACGCTGTCAACCCAGAAACAATCATAAGAAATGGAGTTTTTATATTGCAAAACAGAGGATATGTCTTCTTGTTACAACAATAGGGCTAACACTATAGAACCAACATAAAAACTAACATCAAGACTAACTACTTGCATTTGCAAATGCATTATTTATAGAGGAAATTAGATTACTGTTTTTCTGTGAGGAATCTTCAGCAGAGGACACGTAAACAAGATAGAACCCGTAAACTCAACATTTTGATTGCCATGATCATTCAATCTACAAAAGGTGGATGTTGGATTTGCGTCGTGGAGACGACCTGCAGCTATCAAGAGGGATCCACGAATCTAGGAATGGTCTCGGACCTTTCACGTGCTGAAAACAGAGACTTATTTGCTGTAGGACTCCTTGTTTGACTGTCCTTTGGCCAAGGCTTTTCTTCACGAATTCAACTGAAAAAACAGGACCTTGTCCATGTCTAGATCATTTTTGAGCTGCCCACATGCCTCATTTCACTTGCCGACACCTGTAACCTATAGAACAAGAAAAATAGCTACAGAATTACAAGTCATCTATGGAAAGTGGCTACATTCCACAGATGATGAACAAAATCTAAATCAAATAGCACACATAAGAATATAGTTAGAAAACCACTTAAATGCACTCCTAGAATCAATATGTAATGATCTTTGATAGCTTATGAGGCACTGATGTGGGAAAAATGTCTAGGAAAGTATGTAGAAGAGAGGTAGTTTTAGGTCTCAACATACCCCGACTGTGAAGATGTTGCATGTCATCATGCAACCAAAATTGTGACCATCCTTCCTTCAGTTCATTTGCTCTGAGACCTCTGCTAATACATCTAGCCTTCTTTTCTTCTTCCTTGGTGTCACTGTCATCCTGGGCTTCATCAATAGGCACCTGTATTTGAGGTTGATGAGGGCTTTGCTCAACCTCCTATTCTTTTTCTTTAATTTCCTTTTTTTTTTGCCACAATCCAAGATGCAACGTGGTGTTGTCATGGATAATTTTATCCAACCTGCTCTATTCTTTCAATGTTTCATTTTCCCTTTTGATGTGTCTATTCAGGACTTCTAGTTCAAAAACTTCTTTTTTTAGTGATTGGATCAAAACTTCCTGAGCTGTATTAGGTTGATTAGATGAAGTGCCCTCGTCTGTTGTAGTATTTTCCAATGATTCAATAAAATCATACATTTGTTGCTGAGTTGGATCTATTTTTGGTGTAGCCTTTCTTGGACTGATCTCAAAATCTGGTTGAGAAAAAGGAGAATGTTGTGAACTATGGTTAGGAGGGGTGGTTGCTGGTGACTATTCTGGTGTTTCCCCTCCTAAGTCTTTGAAGTGAGCCCCTTTAGTTTTCATTTTCTTCAATTTTCCTTTAATTTTGGAGCTCCCTCTTAAATTTTGTGAGGTGGGATCTCCTTTTTTTGCACTCTGTTTTTCCTTTCTTTTTTCCTTTGCCTTAGCTGATTGTTCTTTAAGGTGAATTAGTCTTTCAGAAAGTATTTGTTCCTCTTCCGAGGAATATTCTAGTGTTTGATAAACATATTCAACATTTATTTTCCCCTTCTGTTTCACTTGCTTCCTAACCTCAGTCAAAGTTTTAGACAACATTTCTTCCTTACTAGTTTCTTTAGCTATGCTAGTAGGAGTATCTTGAATGTTTACACTTGTTTTTTTCTCCTACTTTTTCTTGTTGAGCTACCTTCAGGTGTTTCAGGGGGGTCTTGAAAGAAGTTTCTAATTAGGAATTGTTCCCATCTGTCCTTTCTTTCCCTCAATTGTTTTTCAATCAGAATTTTGACAAGGTCGTGATGATAAAGGTGAGGCTCTACGTCATCTAGATTCTTTTGTATAGTGGTGGACATATTTTTCAAGCTACTCAACAAGAAATAAGGAAAATTGATGGTTTGATTCTCCAGAAAATTCATTAATAACCTGATGTGGTACATGTACATGGACCCAAACCTTCCGTCACACATAATAAACTTATGAATTATCAATAACATACTAGTCCACTTTTCCTTTAGGGCAGAAATAGGGATTCCACGTTTAAAAACGGTTATATCCATACCTAGGTTACACAAAATAATCCTTCAGGCCCTCTCATCGAAGTCTTTGTTTTTGAACCACCGTTCTCCTTCCTGTGGGAGCTCCGTTGCTGCTGCAATGGATGCCTCTGTTACTAAAAATTGGATGTCTCCAATCTCAACTTCCATGTCGGTTAAAGACCTTGCAAATGTCTTTGTGACTTCTTTATTGTGACCTCTGAATTTATGGATAAACTGCAGCCACCGTGCTTTCCTTAATGTGCTCTTTAACTATGGATAACCCTCCATGAATTTAGGCCCGTTCGACTTTGTTCTTACCAGAAGGCCCATTCCTTCCTCTTGCTTCGAAAACACCTCTATAAGTAATGGACTGTAAGTGATGGATTGAAAAAGGCGGAACGGTTGTATGAGCGGAAGATGGAGGAGGATTGCAAGAAAAAACCAGTAGTTACAAAATGGAAAGAATACAGAGTATGTAATGAAAATGAGTTAATGGAGCGAAGGCTTGTATAAACAGACCAGAACTGACAATTGTAAACTCAATGTGAAAGTATGGAAACAGAGTGAGTCTGGCAGAATTTTGAATGAAAAGGCCACGGAGTGGACGTTAGCACATTCATAAAATGACTGCAGAGTGGTGTGGCAGAGGAGAGCCGTGGTCAATTGGATTACGTCTTCATAATTAACTGGTTCAACAAGTGTAATGCGGACATACAATTAAGTACAAGTTAGATTCGAAAGCGGACCATGAGGCTGTTGGAAATTGATGCGGAGTTCATGGTGGAATTATGCAAAGGTCATGGAGGAGTTAAAGAAGCTATCCATTCGAATCATTACACATGATGGAGCCAATGGTTTTATAACTATATAGATTATGTGCTTTAAAATGCTATTTGAAATTAATTTTGCTCATACCTTAGAATCTTACCACTTCCGTTCACTAACTTTTGATTGGCTGCTTCTTGTTGGTGCTTTAGGTGCTAACATCTTCAAAATATCTTCCTCTTCCATACCTGCATTTGGTTTTCATCATTACTTGGCTAACATTTTACTGTCACTGTAAAGTAATAGAGTATTAGCTGCAGAATCAACAATCAGCTGTGGAATCAGTATTCAGCTGCGGAATCAGAATTCGGCTGCAGAAACTGACATAGTGAATCTATGGCTTGGCGAAGTGAATGGAGATCGATGGAAATGAATGATGACTGAATGAATGATATATGAAAACTGGACATGAAAGGAATTTTATTGGTGGAATGTGATGGCGAAATGGAATGAAATGAAGTGAAGTGAAATGACATGAAATGGAACAACTATGAATGAAATGAGATTTTTTTTTTTGGAAAATATAGGGC
>APFE031495337.1:20693-71946 GCA_000404065.3 Pinus taeda
TGATCTGTCACAATTTCTCTTGGAACACCAAAGCGAGTAAAAATATCCTCATAAAGAAAACTAACAACTAAATTCTCAATAGCAGAAAATAATGCTTTCGCTTCTACCCATTTAGTGACATAATCAGTACATACCAATATATACTTTTTCTGTTTAGATGGTGGATTAATAGGCCCAATAAAGTCTAAAGCCCATTTTTCAAAGGGTTCGATGAGTACCTATGGTTGTAATGGCATCACATTTGAAAGGGTAGGTTTCTCTACTCTTTGGCAGCTGTCACACCTTTTGACATATTGTTTTGCATCTTTGAAGAGGGATGACCAATAATATCCTAAAGAAAGGATTTTATAGGCTGTCCTTTTGTCAGCAAAGTGTCCACCGCATGGTTCATCATGACATGCTTTGAGAATATCAGGCATTTCATCTTCCCTGACACATCTTCTAATAACAAGATCTAGCCCTGTTTTAAACAATTCGTTAGAAATCCATGAATATTTTGAACCCTCCTGAATAATCTTTCTTCTTCCACTAGGAAATAAATGTGGAGGTAGTTTCCCTGTAACCAAATAGTTAGCCATATCTGCATACCAAGGAGTCTTAGTAGTTACTGCAAATAAATATTCATCAGGAAACTTGTCCTCTACAGGAGAATCTTCTTTAGTATTCTGAATCCTAGACAAGAAATCAGCTATTGTGTTTTGTTTCCCTGGTCTATCTAACACAATAATATTGAATTCCTGTAAAAGTAGGAGCCGCCTTGTAACTCTGCCATTAGTAACGAGTTTGGTCATTAGATATCTAATTGCAGAATGATCAGTATGAATAAAAGTTTCATAGCCTGTTATATAATGTCTAAACTTATTGATTGCATGAACAAAAACTAAGAATTCTTTTTCAGTCACAGTATAATTCAACTTAGTGGGAGTTAAATTTTTACTGGTATAGTAAATGACATAAGGAACTAAGTCTTTTTGTCCCAACGCAGCCCCTAGAGCTGTATTTGAAGCATCTGTAGAAATATGGAAAAGAAGTTTCCAAGTTGGTTCTCTCAAGATAAGCACTTCAGATATTCTTGTTTTCAAAGCTTCAAATGTTGATTGGAAATCAAGACTCCATTTGAATTCGCAGTCTTTTGTAAGTAGTTTAAAGAGTGGAGATGCTATTTTGGTGAAGTTTTCTATAAATCTTCTATAATATCCAGTAAATCCTAGAAAAATTCTAACATATTTTTGACAATTTGGAATAGGTAACTTGGAGATGACTTCAACCTTTGATTTATCAACTTTAATCCCATCCCCTGAAATATGATGTCTTAAAACAATACCTTCAGTAAACATCATAAAGCATTTTTCATGGCTTAATGAAAGGTTTGTTTCTTTACATCTTATAAGGAATTTTTCCAAATTTTCTAATGCCTCTTCAAATCAATTACCATAAACTATAAAATCATCCATATATACCTCTACACAATCATGGATTAGATAAGAAAAAATTCCTAGTATTGCTCTTTGGAATTCCTAGTACTACATAATCCAAAAGGAAGAACTCGATAAGAAAAAGTTCCCCATGGATAGGTAAATGTGGTTTTATCCCGATCCTCAGGTGCTACCTGAATTTGATTATAACCACTAAAACCATCCAGAAATGAAAAGCACTTTTTGCCTGCTAATGTATCTAATACTTGATCAATAAAGGGCAAAGGAAAGCGATCCTTCAAAGTTGCTTTATTCAATTCCCTTTAATCAATGCACACCCTCCATTTACCATTCTTTTTGGGTATTATAACCAAGGGAGAAACCCATCGGCTATCTGAAATTGGGTAAATGAAGTTTACATTGAGTAGTTTTTGGAGTTCTTCTTTCACAATCTCCCTAAGATTTGGATTCATCCTTCTCCGAGGTTGTTTGATTGGTCTACTATTTTCCTCGATATAGATATGATGGATGCAAGTCTTAGGGTCAATACCTTTCATATCAATATACTCCCATGCAAATGCAGCAGAATGTTTTTGCAAGATTCTAGTTAGCTCTTCCTGTTGTAACTTTTCCAAATGTTTGTTGATATTCAATGTTTTACCTGGAAAAATTTCAATTGTAGAACTACCAAACTCTTCCATAGAGTAAAGAGACATTTGCCTTGATGACAAATATTCAATATCAGAATCTAACTGAAATTATGTGTGGTCATATTTTGAAGATGTTTCAAAATTTTCTAATGTGTTCAAAATTTGACTATCTTCACTAACTTCAAAGATAGTAAAGACATGTTGTATAATATCTTCATCATTGACCCATTCATTGTCTCCTACTTCTGTAATTGCTTTTGCTGGAGGATACAGATTGATTTTTTTTGTTGAACTACCTGTTAGCTCTGTTATAAACTTCAGTGCTTAAAGGTTAGATTCGGGTCTAATGGTTGGTTTATGCTGAAAGAGTGCTTGGAGCAATCTTCCCCTCCTTCCTTCTTCCCATTTTCCTTCAAACCTCCTTACACTCCCTTAACCCCTCTACCCTTTTTTTTCCTCTTTGCGATGCGATCATATCGCATATCACATCCATGAGTGTTTTAAGGTTTCGCCCCTCTGCTTCTGTCGATGCGATATGATTGCTATCGTAGATCGCACCCATGCATGTTGAGTCTCCTCCTTTTATTGCTTCCCCGATGCGATATTGTGATGTGATCTGATCGCTATCGCACATCACCTCTCTCTTAAACCAATTTCCACCGTCTGTTCATTCCATCTGACGATCCTCGTTCTACCCGCGTATATGTCTCCTGATGGCTTCCTCCGTGCGATCTGGGCCGTTCGTTCCCTTGATCTGATGGTTGAGATTCATTCCTCTGATCTAGGTACATTTTCACCCTTCTGTTCTCGCCCGTAACCTGTGTTATTCGCCCGAAGGATGATCTACCTGCTCCTTACACAATTAAAAAGCTTCACCAACTGCAATAAATTAACAGAAGGGCTAAAGGACAAAGAGGACGACCTCGAGCAGTGAGAAGCATTTACCAGGCATGGAGTGTTATCCATAATTTACTTCAGCTACCAGGAAAGGACATCAAATTATCTAAACAGGTCGATTTGTCCATTAAAGCTCTGAGAAATTCAACAGAGACCCATTTCATATTGTAAATGTGGTTGGTGATCATTTATGATCGCTCCACGCATAGCCTAGCAGAGCAATTTTGTAAACAGATTCTATATATACCTAGACACATGATGTAATGAAGCGGGGGTGGTTGATAGTGTTGGTTTTGATGTAAGGTTCAACTTCTGGAGACTGTAACTGTTGTGATACTTGTAGCACCTGGTCTTCATTTTCAGCTAATACAAGCTTCTTTTGCTGTCATTTGCTCACTTTTCACTTCTTCTATGTTCCAGGTTGTGCCTGTTTTGCATTAATTCATGTTGTTGTGAATGTTTGGCATCAGAGGGGTTGTCATCCCACCTCTGTGCTAGAATTTAGCATGTTTCATTGAATTTTCTTACAGGTTTATGTTGTTTTAATACCAGAGAGCTGTCATCCTGTCTGTGTATAGATAATAGATTTACAGACCTTTTAACTAGTCGCAGCCGGCCATCACAGGGTCCTATGCATCTGCTGGTGTGGTTAGTCTTTTCCATCTTCACGTTTTCCTTAAACTGTGAGTAATTGGTGGTTAAAAGCCTTGTAGTCTGGGGTGTTCACCCATGTCTGGGGTCAAGCATAGTAGAAGTGGTTATTTGGCTTGGACAAGCATCATTCCTTCCATTCATCCATTCCCCAAAATTTTGTTGAAAATGTAATGTTCCCGAGATATACAACCTAGGTGAGTTTCTTGGGGTGAGAACATTAATTGGTGCCATTGCCGGGGAGATGAGATTGAAGCTCAGCTTCCCTGGGAGACGACACAACTTCAAGCTTTGATGACAGACAAGGTTTGAACACATATTTGGTTGTAATCATCTGTCTGGCGACTCCACTGGGGGAATACCATCTTTTGGTGACTCCACATTGAAGTTCTGGCGCAGTTGGTGAGGCATGCTTGGAGAAATCTTCAGAAATCACCAACTAAACCATTGCTTGATCCTGAGAAGATCGTTCAGCAGAAGAAAATATCGCAATAAGGAGCACCAAGATCAGGTAAGCCTTAAGGTTCCATGTATCTCTGTTAGTGAATGTCACCTTCAAAGATTCATTCAGCTCCGTAGTCATTCATTTCCCTTTCAGACCTCAGTTGAAAGAAGCATCCATGTTGTCCATCATATTCCTCTGTTTCTATCTTTTCATTGATCTATTTCACTCAGTTTACCAGCATCCTTTTACCTTAGCACAGTCATGGCTAGCCAGCAAGCTCTTACAAATATAGAGAGGATAGTTGCTGCTAGGTATGGACCCTTAGTCTTGCCTACCCCTTGGAATGCCATGCCTGCAGGAGATTATCAAGAATTTATGCCAAAGTTTACTGGTGCTGAAGGAATATCAACACAAGAGCATCTAGAGTCTTTTTATTATGATGTTGATAACCTGGATATCTATGAAGAGGATGTGTGGATGAGGGTTTTTGTCCAAAGCCTAGATGGGGAGGCTAGAAAATGGTTTAGAAATTTACCCCCTAGGTCCATTGCAGACATTGATGCTTTAGATGATGTATTTTTAAAGCACTAGGGAAATAATAATGATCTGCAAGTCGAACAACCTGTTGTCATCCCCAAAGCAATGATTAGTGAGGGAGAGGAAAGCTCCCCATCATTTTTCGTCCCTTTGTCTGTTCAAATAACAATCCCTCCATGTTTCCCCTTGAACACTGAGGCAGGAAATAGCTCAATGCTCAAGGCTGAGACTAATCACCTCAATTTTGATATGTTAATACCTGCTCAGATGTCCTCTATACAGATTGAAGGGGCAACTTTACAGATGAAAGAGGAAGAAAATGTATAGTCATGAGACTCCTCCTTGGATGAGGATTGTTCAAAGGAATATTCAGGAGCACAAAGTATCTCTGTGTCCCCTGCACAAGAAAACAATGATGCATTTTTCATATTTATTTTGCAGGCCACAGAAGATAAAAAATAGGTACATAGCAACAATGATTATTCAGTAGGTGTACAAAGGCTCCCATAAGGAACATCCAAGGAGGAAAATACACAGAAGGGGAATGAAATTTGATCCCTCTCTACCTATCAAGCTCAAATGTCCTAAGTTGTTTGAGGTGGAGGATCAAATAAATCCCGTCTTGCTAATATATGATGAACTAGATGACAAGTAGCAATTTTGGTAGCCCAACAAATGGGCAAATTTTGAACTTTAAGTTTTCTGGCTTTAATGATTGCAATCAAGTTCTTTTATAGTCTCCTGTTGTATTCTTAGTTGACTCCATGCCCAATGGATACTAGGCAAGTTTTTTAAGCTGGTTTTGTATGAAGGCATTGGTCTGCAGTTCTTGAGACCTCATAGGGAGGATCTCATCCCCAGAAGGAGCCAGTGTTAGCTCTGCTATAAATTCAGTGCTTAAAGGTCAGATTCAGGTCTAATGGTTGGTTTATGCTAAAAGAGTGCTTGGAGCAATCTTCCCCTCCTTCCTTCTTCCCCTTTTCCTTCAAACCTCCTTACACTCCCTTAACCCCTCTACCCTTGTTTTTCCTCTTTGCGATGCGATCATATCGCATATCACATCCATGAGTGTTTTAAGGTCTTGCCCCTCTGCTTCCGCCGATGTGATATGATTGCTATCACAGATCGCACCCATGCGTGTTGAGTCTCCTCCTTTTATTGCTTCCCCGATGCGATATTGTGATGCGATCTGATCGCTATCGCACGTTGCCTCTCTCTTAAACCAATTTCCACCGTCTGTTCATTCCATCCGACGGTTCTCGTTCTACCCGTGTATATGTCTCCCGATGGCTTCCTCCGTGCAATCTGGGCTGTTCGTTCCCTTGATCTAATGGTTGAGATTCATTCCTCTGATCCAAGTCCGTTTTCGCCATTCTGTTCTCGCCCATAGCCTGTGTTATTCGCCTAAAGGATGATCTACCTACTCCTTGCACAATTAAAAAGCTTCACCAACTACAATAAATTAATAGAAGGGCCGAAGGACAAAGAGGAAGACCTCGAGCAGTGAGAAGCGTTTACCAGGCATGGAGTGTTATCCATAATTTACTTCAGCTGCCAGGAAAGGACATCAAATTATCTAAACATGCCGATTTGTCCATTAAAGCTCTGAGAAATTCAGCAGAGACCCATTTCATATTGTAAATGTGGTTGGTGATCATTTATGATCCCTCCACGCATAGCCTAGTAGAGCAATTTTGTAAAAAAATTCTATATATACCTAGACACACGATGTAATGAAGGGGGGTAGTTGATGGTGTTGGTTTTGATGTAAGGTTCAACTTCTGGAGACTGTAACTGTTGTGATACCTGTAGTGTCTAGTCTTCATTTTCAACTAATACAAGCTTCTTTTGCTGTCATTTGCTCACTTTTCACTTCTTCTATATTCCAGGCTATGCCTGTTTTGCATTAATTCATGTTGCTATGAATGTTTGGCATCAGAGGGGCTGTCATCCCACCTCTGTGTTAGAATTTAGCATGTTTCATTGAATTTTCTTACAAGTTTATGTTGTTTTAATACCAGAGAGTTGTCATCCTGTTTGTGTATTAGATAATAGATTTATAGACCTTTTAACTGGTTGCAGTTGGCCATCACAGGGTCCTGTGCATCTGCTGGTGTGGTTAGTCTTCTCCATCTTCACGTTTTCCTTAAACTGTGATTAATTGGTGGTTAAAAGCCTTATAGTCTGGAGGTGTTCACCCATGTCTGGGGTCAAGCATAATAGAAGTGGTTATCTAGCTTGGACAAGCATCATTCCTTCCATTCATCCATTCCCCAACATTTTGTTGAATTTGTAATGTTCCCGAGCATCACTGATATACAACCTAGGTGAGTTTCTTGGGGTGATAACACTACCATCAGAAATGTACATATCCCCAGATCTACAACTAATGAAAAAATCAGCTGTGGCTAGCCAAGGTCTTCCTAAGATGAGTGGGTTCCCTCCTAGATTACTCTTGGGAGTCAAAATCATGAAATCTACTAGATATTCCCAAGAACCTAAGGAGACTGAAATATCTTCTAGTACACCATCTGGTTTGATTATTGATCTATCTGCAAGTTGCAGTAAGGTGGGTGTAAAAAGAAGATTAGGAAGTTTAAGTTGTTCCATAGTCCGTCTACTCATAATGTTTATAACAGCCCCTAATTCAATCAAATTATTTGGAATTTCTATCCCATTTATGTGTGTCTTGACAACTGGACTACCTGGATCCACATATTTCCGCATAGTAATCTTTCCCATCATGATATCTACACTTTTTCCTACCAGGTGGATTCTTTTTGTATCTCTTGGTTTCCTACTTGGTCTTTTGAAACTCAACTCCTTTATTGTTTTTCCACCCCTTTGTCAATTTGTAATCTTTCAGGGAAAGGAAGTGTGGATGAAGATGCAGGTTGCTCAACTATAGGAGTTGTGGGGGTTGACTCTCTTTGTTTTTCTTTTTGAATGATTGGGTTTTGAAAGGATGCTTCATCAGAACCTTTATTGACTTTAAGAGAATCCTCCTCAGATGCATCTTGCTCTTGAACATCTATAGAAGGTTTTTCCTTTTCTAAAATTCTACTAGATCTGAGTTGAACATCATTAAGAGGAACAATCATATAGGTGGGAAATTGTTGTCCTTCTACCATGTAAGCACTCTGAGGATTTTTGTTGTTGGGATTTGGTAATGGTTGGGCTGGTAGTTGATTTGGCTTTTGTTGAAATGGAAGCAAAAGTTGAGAATTTTGATTTTGTTGAGAAGGTTGTTGTTGTGGAAGTGGCAATGAATGTTGTGGATTTTGATTTGGAAGTTGTGGATTTTGTTCTTGATTTTGAAAATATGGAGGATATTGATAGAATTGAGCAAATCTCCCATAAGGATTTTGTACCCCTTGTGCCCATGATTGATACGGATTTTGAGGTTGGGGCCAAGGTTGTTGCAAGAATTCCAATTTGGTGGGAGCTGAAAATTCATAGGATTGTTAAATCCTTGATTTTGTTGCCCTTGCCAAGGTCTTCTTGAAACAAAACAAAGGGATTCTACTGAATTTGGATCTTCCTGAAAGACAGCTTTGAGCCCAGGAATTGAAGTACAATCCTTGGTCTCATGACTTTCTAAGCAAATCATACATGTTTCTACAACTTTTGCATCCAAGGGGCATTCCCTTAGAGCATGTTTCTTTCTACATTTTGGGCAAAAGATGGCTAAGGCATTAGCTTTTGCTTTCTGCTTGTTTTGAATTTTAAGGGTGTCTAGTTGTTCACTAAGGCTCCCTAGAATATCAGTTTTGAACTCATCAAGCATATTGCCAATCTTTACCCTACTTACTGATCCAGTTGCAGATTTGTTTGCTCTAATAAGAGAAGGATCTCTAGGCCCTTTTCTAGTTTTAGATTTTCCCCTTGAGAGATGGACACATAGTTTTTCTATGTCAGGTAGTGGAAGTTGAGAAATGTCTCCCTTCCCCATCATGTTTAAAATATCTATCCATTCATCTCTAGTGGCTTTCAATAGAAGGGATTTCAAGGTTTCCTCGTCTAAATTACTCATTTTCGCTCTCTTTAAGTTGTATTGAAATATTTCAAGTAAATCCTCCAAGTTCTCATCTTATTTTTGCATCATTTTGAATACCTCATCCTTATGATTAGTGGGCATATAATAATCCAGATATCTATCCAAATTTTTTTACTTCATATGATTCCAAGTCCTAATAGATTGAGTGACTAATCCCATGAACCATTTCAAAGCAACTCCTTTCAATGTTGAAGGAAACAATTTGAGTTTTTGAGAGTCTTCCATATAGTCACAGGTTCAACGCAAGACTTCAAACTCAAATAGAAATGTTTTAGGATCCTCACTTCGCAACCCATAAAATTTTGGGAGGACAAATGGTGAAATGTTTTTCACTGTTGTATGGGTTTCCTCATCGACTATAGGGAATCCAAATGAGTTATCTCCTTCCCTATTTCCCCCATTATTACCTCTATCTCCTCCATTGTTACCTCCATTTTTTCCTCTACAACCACCTCCATTAGTTCCTCTACCTCTACCTCTACCTCTACCCCCTCCTCCAAATAGAGAATATTCTCCTTCTAGTACTTCTTCTGCCATGATAGTTTCCTCAGGGTCTTTTGGTTCTTCTATTAATGGCTAATGAGAGAGAGTCTCTTCCTTTCCTTCTTCTCCAGGTGATTCTACTTCTTCGACTACAATATGTTCTTCTATAGAAGTGAAGAAGGGTTCTTTTCCTAGATCAGATTTAGTAGATAGTGTGGGAGAATCTTCTAATTCAGTTTCTGACCCTTGAATTCCAAGAATCCTAAGGCTGGGAGTATGAGTCTGTAATGGAGGTGTATCTTGTCTATGCCTTGAAGTAGCTGGAGTTGTAAAAATTGAACTTTTGGCCCTAGATATAAACCTTCCCACAAAATCTCTTGCTCTATGCATGTCATTTTTTATTTTTATTTTTATTTTTTTTATTATTTTAATTTGGATAAATATTTTTATTTTTATTTTTATTTATTTTATTTTTTTTTAGATCGCACTAGGTGCAAGAAAGAGAGCATACTCAAGAAATTATTGAACTAATAACTCTCTTTTCTGATCCTCCAAATCACACTAGGTGCAAGAGGAGAGCATACTTCAAAAAGCTATCAATTTTTCCCTCTTTTCTTTTATGTAAGAGATCAGCTATCTAGTTACACTTCCCCGACAATGGCGCTAAATTTTTTAGTCAATTTAGTATGTCCTAAATTGCTAAATTAATTATCAATCCAGGAGTCGTAAAATGATGAAGTGTGGCGCACTGTATGTGCATGACAACCTCTTTCTTAATTTTATTGTTTTCAATTTTATTTTGTTTTTAGGGTTTTGTCTTTGTCAGTCTCCTAATGCAAATGGAAATCCTATTCCTAGGTTTTAAGAATACTCTTAGAGGGCAAGTATGGATGTAGATTTAAGACAAGGTTTATGTCTCTTATGATAATTTCCAGAAGTTAGCACTTCAAAAGATCTCAAAACATGTTATTGATAAAATTAGTAGTTGAACAGGAATGTAAATGTGTAGCTACTTAAATCAATCAAAAGATGAAATACTGATCATGAAATCACTGTCTTTTCTACCCATCTAATTACAGAAATAAAATCTAAACTATTGCACTCAAACAAACCAAAAATTGCAGACTAATGAAAGCAAGATCAATTTACTTTACTTATAATTCGATAGCTCACCAAGTAGCTTCTCATGTTAAGCCATGGCACCAAAGGTAACATCAAATAACTTGAAAATTTGATATCTAAATTACCTACTTGCAGATTAATGAAAGCAAAATCAAGTTACTTCACTTATAATCCGATAGCTCGCCAAGTAGCTCTTCGGGTTAAGTCATGGCACCGGAGATAACGTCAAATAACATGAAGAACTTGATATCTAAACTACCTGCTTGCATATTAATGAAAGTAAAATCAAATCACTTCACTTATAATCCGATAGCTCGCCAAGTAGCTTTTCAGGTTAAGCCATGGCACTGGAGATAACGTCAAATAACATGAAGAATTTGATATCTAAACTAGCTAACAACAGCAAATAAATATCACTGAAATCAAAGCATAACTGAAATTGAAAAGCTTAAAAAGTTCAGTAGAGAGGCAAACCTCATGTCACTATTTGATGCAAAAATTATATGAAAAAGCTCAAGCATAACCTATCCTGAAACACACTAATTAGTGTTAGTAAAAAGTATGCAATGCTGAAAATCATGTACAGGAGAAAAAGGTTAACACCATAAACGAATTATGAAACATATACAGTTAAACAAATTATGAAACATATACAGTGAAAATAAGGAAAACGATGCATGGAAACTTTACAAAAATGAAAAGCAAAACCTCAGCCAGCAGGTGCCCTTTGCACGACCTTTGGTTAATACGCTGTCAACCCATAATCACACTTAAACAATCATAAGAAATAGATTTTTTATATTGCAAAATAGAGGATATGTCTTCTCGTTACGACAACAGGGCTAATGCTACAACAATAGCATAAAAACTAACATCAAGACTAACTACTTGTGTTTGTAAACGTGTTATTTATAGAGGAAATTAGATAATTGTTTTTCTGTGAGGAATCTTCAACAGAGGACACGTAAACAGGACAGAACCCGTAAGCTCAGCGTTTTGGTTGCCATGATCATTCAATCTACAAAAGGTGGATGTTGGATTTGCGTCGTTGAGACAGCCTGCAGCTGTCAAGAGGGATCCACAAATCTCAGAACGGTCTCGGACCTTTCACGTGTTGAAAACAAAGACTTATTTGCTGTAGGACTCATTGTTTGACCATCCTTTGACCAAGGCTTTTCTTCACGAATTCAACTGAACAGATAGGACCTTGTCCATGTCTAGATCATTTCTAAGCTACCCACATGCCTCATTTCACTTGTCGATACCTTTAACCTATAGAACAATAAAAATAGCTGTGGAATTGCGAGTCAGCTGCGGAAAGTGGCTACATTCTGCAGCTGATGAACAAAATCTAAATCAAATAGCACACAAAAGAATAGAGTTATAAAACCACTTAAATGCACTCCTAGAATTAATATGTAATGATCTTTGATAGCTTATGAGGCACTGATGTGGGAAAAATGCCTAGGAAAGTATGTAGAAGAGAGGTAGTTTTAGGGCTCAACACATTGTCTTCAATGCATCCAGACCAACAACATACTTGTGCATGATGTCTGCGCCGATGGGTAAGTCTGGGTTGGTGGCAATGTGCATCAACTTGTCAAAGTATGAGTCAAGCTATAGTCAGACCTATTTCTTTGTCTTTGCCTGGGTGAGAGTCTCAATAGATCGGATCACATGTGCGCACGCCACAACATCCATACTCATGAATACTTGTGCATGGGAAGCCTATATGCTAGTGATGAGCGATGAGAGCTCTTCATAGTTCCGGATCTAACTCCGGATACATGCCTTCAGCTCGACCACATTGGCCCTCATCATCTTAGGCAAGTGAAGCAAGGCTCCCTTGTATTTCATCGTCCATGTTTACATGTCATCAACAACAACATGCAAGTTCGTGAAGATACATGCTCTTCTATCACATCGCTGCTGCGATCCGTTTAGATGGACGACTCCCTTATGCATGGTACCAAACTTGGAGTACAATGATCGCATGACTGTGTCAAGGGATAATACTTCATCTATTATTTCCTTCTTCAATGTAGCTTGTGCGGACGTTTTCACCAAGTCTCCACCTTGCTTGGCTGTTTGTAGTTCCTTCGCCATTCGCTCATTCTCAGCTATTAGAAAGTGAACACTTGAGCTAGTAGCTTCGAAATACACTCTAGTTGCATCGCCCAAGGCTACTGGATGTTTGTTCACATCAGTCATGATCACTTGTTCCTCAACTTGCGCAGGAGATGTATAATCCCTCAGAGTTGACACTCTGTGAGACTACACAACTCTATGTTGAGATTTGTCGAATGAGATATTGTGCATCTCTCCTTCCGACTGATTACCAAGGATCTGAGTGCTTCCTTGGTCACTTGAGACTTTCTCATCATCTGGATGTGGTGAAGTGGGTAAGTCAACCTCTTGGTGATGAGGTATGAGGTCGGTGTCCTTTTCCAACTCTTGTTGCTCCATGTATGCATCCAACTGTTGGAGTGCTTGTTCTATCTCATGAGCGAAAACTTGCTCCTATAATGGTTCACCTTGTCTGCCTGATGCCACCTGATCTAACAAGTCCACTAACTGTACAGGTGCTATTTCATCTGTATGCATATGTTGCGCCCCTTGTTGTATCTATTGTTGTTGCGCTTCCCTCTCCTGTTTGCGTAGCTCTTGTTCCTTTCAGAGTTTCTCACTCAACTCATGTAACACTTTCTCTACTTCTTCCATATTTCTCCTATCCCTATTCCTTTGCATGATTTGCATGTCGTGCGGGTGCCTCTTTGCCTCTATAGCCATAGCTGCTTTCTCTACTAATGGATCAGCTCAGAACTTGCAACTTTTCTCTTCCTCCATGTGATCAACAATCTTCCTCTTATCCTTGTCACGCACTGGTATGCTTACCTCCACTGCTACTACTGTTGTTGGTGCTCTCCATGATGCTACTTCCTATTGCTTTGCTAACCACTCCACAACGACGCTGACCTGTTCATTGGGTCTGGAGAAACTGTAGCAATATCTCCATGGGTCCTCCTCAACCCAATGAAATGCCCTGTGGATCCAGCTGAACTGAACTCTCATGCAGTGACCCTTCACAATATAATGTGAGTCATACGGATTGTAACTTCGGAGGTCGAATGGGTACTTATTCATCTTTTCTGCTTCGACATACGCTTGCTTAATACTCTGGATCTCATATAACCTAATCTGCAACGGAAGAGTGGACCAAGGTGCCTTCCTCTTCTGGTGCAATATAGTTCTCAATCCTATCGAGATGTGATAAGATACTTCCTGCATGACAAGTATGTCCAAGGAAAACTTTGGTAGAATATGTGGAGGCTTCTCCACACTGAACATTTAGATGAAGGTGCGGGACGATGAGACATACCAATTAGAAATGTCTAACAATTCCTACATTGCTTCCTTTGACATTCAGGGTGGATCCTGTTCGAATATCATCTTATAAACTGGGTGACAAAATGATCGGACATCCGTGTGATTCTACCTTTGAAGCTGCATTCAGATAACAACTTGAAATATGTGTTAAAAGCAGTCTCCGCCGTTGACCATGCCCACTCCAAGCCCGGGAACTCCAGTCAGGCACAAATTACATCTAGGATGTAGGCAGACATGTCAATCTATGCATGCATACCCCTAGGTGACTGTCGAGCCTTCGTCACTTGTTCCTTCAGCTGATGAGCCAACATGTTGGACCAGTTACATGGTTTTCCTTCTCTGGCCAGTTGGTCCAGCGCGATCATCCAACTATGTGGGAAGGTTTATGTGTTGTCTTGGCCATACAATCGACATGAAAATATGACCAAGTATTGATACGACTTCCGCAGTATCTTTGTCTTGTATATCTGGTTGGGTGTCAACCTGAATCGAGCCAGCTCCTTTTCCTAGTTCCTCATAATGTCTTTGGAGTTAACACTGCTATTGGGTAAGCTGAAGGGAGTCTTCATCATAGTCATGGGCTCTGACATATGATACATCTCATCATAATCTCATTCTCAGAATGTTGCAAGCTTCATCCCACTGACACTGCTCAAGGTCATCATCTCGGGATCAGTGTGAGAGACAATCTAGTGTGTCATGTCCGCGCATGGGAACGTGGGGTATCTACATGCAATCCAGTACAAGAAGGACTTGTGAATGTTCACATACACTTGAAGATCTTCTAGGTCTTCCTCAAAAGTGCTTGTGAATGCTTCATTAAACTCTTGCCACTTCAGTTTGATGTCCTTGTATAGAAAGAAATTGGTATCTTCATATATTGGCAGACTAGAGGACACTAGCTGAACTACTGCTCTAGTTGCATTTCTGTCAGTGTCTTGTGATCCCAGTATCTTGGAAGCCTTGATCTTGTACTGCTAAGAGGCAGATGAACACCTGAAAGATCTGGAGACAAGCGACATGCATGGTAAAAAATATGTTAGTGAAAACCAAAGAAAATTCAGGGAATGACATAGCATATACCTGGGGAACTAATAAGCAAGATTGCACAATTTATTCTGGGAGTCTAGGTGACTGGATGTTGGATTTGCGCAATGGTTGTTGGCTATTGGGACTGTGCAATGTGCAATTCTAGCTGGGAGTGACTGCAGGCTCAGGGAATGCATTGCACAATTTCCTGAGCAACAGTCATTGTCCCTCAGAAATGCACAAAAAAATCCTAGAGGATAGTGCCTTAGCATAAATGCACATTTCTAGAGAGGAAGGTAAAGTCTTCCTTCCCTAGTTTACGCAATGTTGTCTTGGTGAAGGTAGAGTTCGAGACAAGATTGGCCAGACTCGCTGACAGGCAAATGAAAGCAAATAAGAAAGTGGATGCACGTCGACACTAAGTAAAAGTAGAAGTGATTGACAATGCATGCAAACATGAATGAAATATTAAGTAAACAGATCAACATGAATGTGGATGAAGCGAGTCGCTGAATCAGTGATTGTTCATGCAAAACAATTTTATGCATGCGACAACATTGAGATAGCAATGAAAACTGAAACAGTGCTAGGACAAGCTATCATACATGTAAACGACAAGAAGCGTTCAAAGAAATCAAGAAAACTATACTCACACAAGTGAAAACATAAAAAAGCGACAGAAATGCTGAAAAAGACAAGTTGAGGCCACTTACCCTTGAATAACTGAGCTAGATGTGTCGAAGAGCCCTGGATGTGTTGTGGGATATCAGAGCTCCAAGATCTATGTGAAAGAATGAGCTCTGATGCGTCGAATAAATAAGTTTTCAGCTCATGACGCACATGCTAGAAATCTAGGAAAAAACGACACTTGGAGGAAAGTTCCTAAATGAACTTTCCATGTAACCTCCAGTTGCTAAAAATAGCTCCCTGAATCATGGGATGCCTTTTTCATGTTGCCTTTTTATATTCCAGGAAAAAGAAAGCCATGCATGTAATTCAACTTTCCTTGGTCCTGGGTGGAACTGGTCAACCCAACTACTCTTGCATGAAGCAGCTCAACTGGTTGAGGATATGCGCATTTCTGGTTGAGTGCTAGGTTGGCTGCCTAGGGGATTTGCACAAATTATAGGCAGAGCAGCTAACTGCTACCTAGATTTGCACAAATTCTGGGCTGAGTAGCCCTGCTGGGCAAAATTGCACAATTTTCACTGTGAGGGTTGCCTGGTAGAATCATTCAATTCTACCAGCCAAGTAGGCTTCCAGACAAGATTGTGCAATTTCTGGAGGGAAGGCTGGTTTTCCTCCAGAAATGTGCAATTTTTTGGGGAGCTGCTCAGCATGAATTTGGACCAAGTCCAGATGAAAAGCCTGTGAGGGGAATGCATCAAGTTGTAATTAACAATCTGCCTTTGTGCAAGAAAAGCATTGAAGCTTGTGTACTTGACAAAGCAGGACAAGGTGTTGTGAAAGGTTGGTAGGGAGGCTCCAAAATGAAGCTAAGGGAAAATTTTGGAGGGTGGTTGTAGCCACTACAATAGACCCCTAGTGTAAGACTCTTCTATTCAACATGCAAAGACAAAGAGTGCACAACTAACATGGATGGGGGAGGTCGTGGCCCCTAGGGTCAGAACTGTGCCCCAACAACAAGCCCAAGAATATATTGTCACCTATCATTCAGTCATCCCTCCTAAAACTCGTAATGGGATTCATCAATTGGAACACCCTGTTGTTAGAGACAAATAATATTTTTTTGACTCATAAATACTAGAGGAAGTTTCGAGTTTGGTTCCTGACCCTAGTCACGCTAGGGGAAGAAGGAAATAGTACCTCACTGCCCTATATCTTTACTAGAAGATGAAGACCCTATTGGGAAAGGTCTTAAAAGACAAACATGAAGAAAGGTATAATATGGCTGTACATTTTGAAGATATCAAGTGTGACCAAAGAAACTAATGGGTGTGCTTGAGAATACTGAATTCTAGGATAACTTAGATAGAGGGCCAACAAGGTGGTATTGGTCAAATTTATGTTTCTTCCCAATCTACGAAGGGTAGGGGGAGAAAATATCATATTACTTTAGCAAAAGAAAAAGTCTATGAAGAGATGGATGTAGGAAGACAAACTTCCATAGAAAGGGAAATTAGAGCATTTGATAGCCGATCATGGGGTTAGTAAATGAAATTCCTCTCTTTAAATTGTAGAGGGTTTGTAAGTCAACCCAAAAATATTTATTGTAGGAGACTGGTTTAGATGGAGAATCTTGATGTTTTTTTATGAGGAACTCTTGGAGAGGGAGGAAACATATCAATTTTTTTAGAGTATACTCTTTTCTCCTGAAAAATTATTTCTTTTGATGTTCGTGATAGATTATATGCTTTGACCTTGGGTGGGATTACCAAAGATTCAGGTACATAATTCTTGGAGTATTTCCTCAAGCCTAGGTTTGGTGGGCTTTTCAGTGGAGTTGGATATTATTTTTACTTTTATCAACCTTTATGGACCAAATGAGGATTGGGTATCCTTCTGGAATGATTAATATGGAAAGTTTGTTTTGTGTGAATAAAATCTGATACTTGGAGGCGATTTAAATTTTTCCCTCGGTGTTACTGAACCTTAGGGTCCTCATGCTAGAATTGATTCTCTCACGGATTTCTTTCCACACAAAATTGCCACAAAAATCTTGATCGACCTTGATCGGTTTGGTTAAAACTCACATGGAGGAACCATCATGTGTGGGAGGGTCGTGTGACAAAAATACTTGATAGGTTTCGTGTGGCAGAACCCATTGTGTTCATGTTTACTCTTCTTAATCAATGGGTGGGATCTGAGAGTGAATCATAATACTGTCCATTTTTGCTAGAATTGAAATGAAAAACTAGTCCTTTCAAGATGAACTCTAGTTGGATAAATGATGAGATCTTTCTAGCATTGTTCAAAGATAATCAGTGTTCCTTTGATGCAGATATAACTTGTTTGTTTCTAGACAATTTAAGGCCAATTTAAAACATATCAAACATCTAAGGGTGGAATGGGAGAGTTCTAATCATATAAAGGAGGAGGAATACCTAGTGGAAGTAGAACAAAAATTTGTGGCCTTTTAAGATTCATATAAAGAAGAAGGTTATGGTTCACAGGAGTCCAGGGAGGAAGTATGCAGACTTGAAACAAGAAGAAAGGAGATTAGTGCTAGTGAGGAAGTTACTTAGCGACTTAAAAATAGAAAATTTTGGTTGGATTGTGGTGACGGGAATACCAATTTTTTCCATGCCTATGCAAAAGGAAAAAGGAATATGAGGTCTCAAATTTTGAATGCCTTTCTTCCCCGCACAGGGGTCATTTCCAAAACATCTTCAAGGAACTTGAGGGGGTCACTATTGTAGAAGTTATTAGAGTGGTCTAGTTCTTTCCAAGATTTTTGGTGGAAGAAGAAAATAGAACCCTGATGGAGGAAGTGTCCAAGGATGAATTAAAGGCAATGCTTACTGTTAGCTTTGCTATGCAACGTTGATTTTCTAAGGTCAGAAAGAAGGACAGTCTGTTTGGTTGTGCTAAAAAAGGTTTCACATTTGGTCACTCTTCCCTTCTTTCCTTCTACCTCACTTACCCTCCTCCATTTCCATTTCCCTATTTGCCTCCTAAAACTGACAAAGTAACGGCTTTTGACTCTAGCCCCGAATGCAAAACCCCAAAACCACCATAGGACCTCACCCATACGCCCTCGCGTGCTCATAAACCCTTCATCGTTTCCCTGTCGTTGATCTTCGTCGCCGATCTAGTGGCTTTCGTCACATCCGATAAAGGTGACCTGCTCTCTCACTCCCAACCGTCAGATCATCTCCGTAAAGATCCGACGACCTTCGCTTTCATCGTGCCAGTAATATGATCGAACATTAGCACACGATGAGAGCAGTTTTTCTCTCTCATCTACTGCTATGTGTTGATCACTGAATGAAATCACGTAACCCCGAATATTTATTGCTTAATGTCCAAAAGCGATGTGATGAATACCATTACCGCCCGACTAATCTGCCCGTCTGTTAATCATCCGTGCAGCTTCGCTTCCCGATGACTGTCTTATCTATCTGCTGAAGATCTAACGGCCCCAATTCACCCCACTCTCCCTCTGTTGATAGCCTTCATCGAGCCATCTCCACCGTCTGTTTCCTCGATCTGATGGCCATTTTTCTCGCTCATCCAAATCGTCCACTCACCCATGCATTCCACGTCCTTAACCATGTTGTTTGCCCGAAGAAGGAGATGACCAGCTCCGCCATTATCAGTCACTGTCAAACCCCCAACAACCATATTTAATAGTAAGCATGGAAAAAAGGGAAAAGGACGCAACATGACCCTATAACTGAAATTATCAGTCATGGACTCCACTAGTACAAACACTCCAACAACCTAAAAGGATAGCACAACACCTGAATAGAATAGATTCACCCACTGAAGCAAGCAAACATGATCGGGGACTCTATCAGGTGGTTAAATGTAGTCGGTGGTCAATTATGACCACGCCATACCCAAATGGCCAAGTGCCATAGTATTGTAAACTTATAAATACCCATAAGAAAGATGCAATCAAGGTTGGCATTTGATGTAAGGTTCAACTTCTGGAGACTGTAGACATTTTGTCACTTGTAGCGTCTCATCTTCATTTTCAGCTAATACAAGCTTCTTTTGATGTTAACTGCTGCTCACTGTCCATTTTCTTCTTATTCTAAGCTTGTGCCTAATATTCTATATTCTTGAGCTCCTAGTATTTAGCACTAGATAACTATCATCTAATCTTTGTGTTAAGGTATTGATTGCATCACTGAATAGGTTGCTCAGATTTCTTTCTATCTAATGCAAGAGAGCTGTCATCCTGTCCTTGCATTAATAGATTAGATTTACAGGTTTCTTTACTAGTTGTAGCCGACCATCACATGGTCTTGTGCATCTACTAGTGTGGTTAGTATTCTCCATATTCACCTAACATCTAAAATTGTGAGCATTGGTGGTCTAAAGCCTTGTAGTTTGAGGGTGTTCATGCATGTCTGGAGTGAAACAGAGTGAAAGTGTTTATTTGGCTTGAACCAAACCATCATTCCTTCCATTAAACCTCTAACGATAGTTGAATTTACATGTTACCAGGCATCCCCAAGCTACAACCTAGGAGAGTTTCTTGGAATCCTAACATAATTGGCGCCATTGCCGGGGAGAGGAGATTGAAGCTCAGCTTCCCTGGGAGAATGGCACAGATCCAGCTTTGATGATAGACAAAGTCTGGACAAATTTTTGGTTGTAACCATCTATCTGGTGACTCTACTGGAGGGCGAACCTCTTGGCAACTCCACATTACAGTTCTGGCTGAGTTTGTGAGACATACTCAGAGAAATCCTCATAGATCACCAACTAACCCAGTGCCTAACCCTGAGAAGATTGTCAAGCAAAGCAAGATCTCACAAAAAGGATCATCAGGATCAGGTAAGCCTAAACAATCTTATGTATCTCTGCAAGAAAGGCTTGTAACCGAGCATTCACATGCTGTAGATATAGAGCCTAGTACTATCAATGAAGAAATATCAGAGATTCATAAAGCTCCTTATTCAATAAGTTCGCCTTTGGATCTTATTCCAAAGAAAGCCTCCCTTCCAGTCCATCATATTCCTTTAGCCCTGTCAGTTATTTCTCAACTCCCTACCTTTCAAACTGACAGTATCCTTCCCTCTACCCCAGTCATGGCAGGTCCACAAGCACCTACCAAAATGGAAAGAAACATAGCTGCTAGGTATGGACCCCTGGTCCTACCTATTCCTTTGAATGCCATGCCTACAGGAGAATATCATAAATACATGCCTAAGCTCACTGGTATAGAGGGAGTAACAACTGAAGAACACCTTGAGTCTTTTTATAGCTATGCTGATAACCTAGATATCAGTGAAGATGATGTTTGGATGAGAGTATTTGTCCAAAGCCTTGATGGAGAGGCTAGAAAGTGGCTCAGAGAGCTGACCCCTAGGTATATAGCAGACATTGAAGCATTAGATGATGTGTTTTTAAAGCACTGGGGAGATAAGAAAGACCTACTATATTACCACACCGAGTTTGACAACCACAAAAGGGAAAATGGGGAGTCATTGTACGATTTTAATAAAAGATTCAATCATATGTATAGCAAGATACCAGCTGAAGTGAAGCCTACCCCCACCTCTTCTAAACTCACCTATGCCAACGCCTTTGATTCTGATTTTTTCCTGCTATTAAGAGAAAGAAGATGTGTTTCTCTATCTGAAATGCAAGATGCAGCCTTGGAGGTGGAATCCAATATCATGGCTAAAAAAAGATCAAAGGACATGCTGATAGAAGGAGGCTGAGAGGTGAGTCCTCTTCTTCTTCATCATCTTCGGAACCCAAAATAGACAAAATGTCTAAGATGATAGAGACATTGGCTGCTGAAATATCGAAGCTGAAGGTTAAGTAGAGTTCTGGGAAAGCAAGGTTTCCTAATACATTTGCTCCTATGAATCCAAATCCATTCAGAAGAGCAAATGAACAATTGCAGACCATTCAAAGGGGAAAAGAGGCCAATGAAGAACAAAGGGTGAATACTCCTTTCTAGAACGTAGCCATGGAGGAGGAAGAGTCTGACGAAGAGGATGAGATTCACTGCATGGAAGACAAGGGAAATGATGCCTTTTTGAAATTAGCTACCTATGATTAGTCATTACTCAGGGACCAGACCAGTCAAGAGTGGGACAGAGAATCTATTCTACAGATTGAAGACCAGAAAATATATAACTTGAGGTCAAGAACAAGTAATGTCAAGGAGAATCCTGCCCAAAGAGCTATTGTCCCCACAGAGCAGCAAATCAGCAAACAAAAGAGACCAACAGTTGATCCCATCATCCTCAAAGCACCAACTCAAGAGGTAAGAGGCCTTGAAAAGTCCCCTCCCCCTTTCAGTTTTGAATCAGATGTCTAGAAGTTGAAAATATATGTGCATATGACAGAACTTTTAAAGAGTGAGGTCTTTAGAAAGCCTATCCTTGATGCCCTTGAGTTGAAAGCCACACAAGCATCCAATGACTATGTGAATTTACAAGATGATAAATCGGCAGTTGTGCTTAGCCCAATGACTGAACCTGCTGATAAAAATTCCCCATCATTTTATGTCTTCTTGACCATTCATGACAAAATCCTCCACAATTGTCTGCTGGACACAGGTGCTAGCCATAATCTGATGCCCAAAGCTGTCATGGAAGAGTTAGGCCTTGATATTACTAGACCTTATCATGATTTATTCTCCTTTGATTCAAGGAAGGTGAAATGTCTGGGGCTAATCAAAGATTTGGCTATCACCTTGACTCAGCTACCCATGAAGAGAATGATGATGGATATTGTGGTAGCAGATGCCCCCCCAAGTTTGGTATGCTACTTTCCAGAGGGTGGATTAAGAGGTTAGGTGGGACATTACAAAACGAATTATCTGATGCCACTGCCCCAGTTTTTGGAGGGGAAAGCAGAAGACTGTGCAGGGAAGCCCAGCTAGCCTATATCATCAGTGATGAGAAGAATCCCACTAATCATCTCATTTACACTGTGGACATTGATTTTGGAGCATGTATTCTCCAAATTGAAGAATCCCAGAGGGTCTCCATGTAGCTCAAGAAACCAGTAGGCCAGACCATGGAAGAAGCAGGGACACAGACTTGGGAGATGTTCTTTGATGGAGCCTATTCAAAGGAAACTATAGGAGTAGGAGTGATGCTGGTGTCTCCAAAACAAGAGAGCACACATTTGTCTTTTAAGCTGACTTTCCAAGTCACCAACAATATAGCAGAGGATGAGGCTTTGATATTGGGCTTAAATGCTACCAAAAACATGGGAATCAGAGATATAAAGGTGTTTGGAGATGCTGATCTCATCATTCAACAAGTGAACAAAACATTCCAAGCAAGGCACCCGAGGATGAAAGCATACAAAGATGAGGTATGGAGACTCAAAGATTCTTTTGATAGTTTTTGTATCTCATATATCCCTAGAGTAAAAAATCAGCTTGTTGATTCCCTTGCCATGTCTGCTAGCATGTTCATCCCTCCCATGCCCCCTAAGTTGGTTTATGAAGTACATATAAAATATAGACCATCCTTGCCTCATAATGTCCAACACTGGAAAGTATTTGAGGATGATGATGAAGTAAATAGGTTTCTGCAAGTCATTGATGAATTTTCTGAACTGAAAATTGATCAAGAGAATGAAACCTTGGAGGAATGTCCCCAACCCCAGCTAAGGAACATAATTGGCCAAGACAACATTGTATAGTTACCTGGAAATCATATACCTAAAGGGATAGTGCCTCTAGAGAAGCTATTTGACCATAATATGTGCCTCATAAGATTTCCCAAAAAGAATATCAGTCAGCAGTCCATAGGCATAACATAGGGAGCCCAGATCATCCAAAGTATATAAATCTGTCCACCCATTTTTCTGTTGCCCAAAGTTTTGAGTACTGCACCTTAATGAGGAAATTTGTTGATGTCTTTGCCTGGGAATACAGTGACCTTAAAACTTATGACAAAAAGATCATCCAGCATAAGATCCCATTGGAAAAAGACACCATTCCTTTCAAGCAAAAGCTGAGACCCATTAATCCTTTGCTCCTCCCTCTGATTGAAAAAGAAATCAAGAAGTTGTTGGCTGCCAAAATCATAGTTCCTCTGAGGTATTCAAAATGGGTAGCCAACTTGGTAGTGGTGAGGAATAAAAGTGGAGAAATCAGGTTGTGCGTTGATTTTAGGAACTTGAACAAATTCTCCAGAAAAGACAACTATCCCCTGCCAAAGATGGAACATTTGCTATAGAAAGTCTCAGGAGCCAAAGTCATGTCTTCCCTGGATGGATTTTTAGGGTATAATCAAGTTGTTGTACATCTAGATGACCAAGAAAAAACTGCTTTCACCACCCCTTGGGGCACATTCATGTACTCTAAGATGCCTTTTGGGCTGATGAATGCTAGAGCCACTTTTCAGAGAGCTATGGATATAGCCTTTGTAGGAGAGAAGGATAAGTTTGTCCTTGTTTACCTAGATGTTATAACAATATACTCCAGCAGCCACCAAGATCATTTGTAGCATTTGAAGAAGGTGTTTCTAAAGTGCAGAAGGTTTGGAATATTAGTGAATCCTAAAAAGTCACAATTTGCTCTAAAAGAGGGCAAACTTTTAGGACACATTCTTTCTGCTGCATGTGTCAAAATTGACCTAGAAAGAGTAGAAGTAATAAAAACTTTGTCTGTCCCAAGATCAAAAAAGGGCATCCAATCCTTTCTGGGAAAAATAAATTTTGTGAGGAGGTATATTCCTAATTTTCCAGAATTGGCAAAGCACATCACCTCCATGCTAAAAAGGGGATCAGAGATCAAATGGAATGATGCAGCAAGAAGATCTTTTGAAGCCATCAAGAGAGCTATTATTGAATCTCCCACTTTGATCAGCCCAGACTACAGCAAGGAGTTCCATATCTTCTCATTTTCTTCAAGGTGATACCCTTGGAGTAGTCTTATTGCAGAAAGATGATGAGGGTTTAGACCATCCAGTGGCGTTTTTCAGCAAAACCTTAAGGGATGCTGAACTAAGGTATGGTATTATCGAAAAATAGTCTTATGCTCTAATCAAATATTTGAAGGCTTTCCGAATCTACATTCTGCACTCCAAGGTAATTGCATATGTGCCCTCTGCTTCAGTAAAGGATGTCCTAACGCAACCAGATGTTGATGGAAGAAGGGCTAAATGGATTGCAAAGCTTATTGAATTCAACATAGAATTAAATCCCACCAAGCTTGTCAGAGGTCAGGGCCTTGCCAAGATGATGGCTGAAGAAAATTGCAGGATACTGGACATGAATTGGATAACCATAAATTCAGAGGATGGACAGACAGAAGAAGCAAGAGTAGGACATGACCAGTCATTGGATGAAAATCTAGCTTCTTGTGAATGGTATTCTACAATAGCTCAATTTTTTCTGAAGCTAGAGGTTCCTCCAAGCCTAAGCTCAAGCCAAGCCAGAACTGTTAAGCTCAAGGCAGCCAAGTTCTGTACCATGAAAACTTGCTCTACTGGATGGATCCATCTGGAATCCTTTTAAGATGTCTAGATAAAGAAAAATCTATGGAGGTCATGCATCAGTTCCATTCCAGCCTCTGTGGAGGACATCACTACTGGAAAACCATGGCCCACAAATTCCTCAGAGCTGGGTATTACTGGCCCACTTTGTTTTCTGATGTCTTTTCATTTCTAAAATCTTGTGACAGGTGCCAGAAGTTTGAAGGAAAATAGAAGTTGAAATCCTTACCCTTGAAGCCAATACATGCCAATGGCCCTTTCCAGTAGTGGGGATTGGATTTCATAGGGGAAATTAATCCGCATTCCAGTGGCTAGCATAGATGGATCTTATTATCCACTCACTATTTCACTAAATGGATCAAAGCCATCCCTGCTAGGAAAGCTGATCACCATGTGGTCATGAAGTTCTTGACAGAAAACATTTTCACTAGGTTTGGTTGTCCACATAAATTGGTTACAAACAATGCACCTACCTTCAGGGAAAAAGAGTTGGTGGACATGTGTGACTCAATGAGCATTAAGCTAATCATTCCACCTCATACTACCCTAAAGGTAATGGTTTAGCAGAATCATCCAACAAGAGCTTGATAAGGATAATCAAAAAGCTGCTAGAAGACAACAAAAGGAACTGGGATTCCAAGTTGAAGTTTGCATTATGGACTGATAGGGTAACTGCCAAGAAGTCCATAGGGAATTCTCCATTCAAGCTGGTATATGGCACTGAGGCTGTTTTCCCAATCCAATTGACCCTTCTTGTGGCCAAGTTCTTGCAGGAAGAGTAGAATGAGGAAAATGACATGTCAAAAATAATCAGTGACTTGGCCGAAGTACATCAAATCAGAGATCAACTGATTGAAAAGTCTGCAGCACATCAAAAGAGAATCAAGGAAGCCTTTGACAGAAAGGCAAAGATGGATAATTTTCAAGTTGGAGACTTGGTGCTTAGATGGGATGTGCTGAAGGAAAAGAAAGGCGATCATGGGAAGTTCAATGCTCTTTGGACTGGACCTTTTGTCATTGCTCAGATCCAGGGGAACAACACTTTCATGCTGCAAAGTATGGAAGGAGAAACAATTTTTGATGGCCCAATCAATGGGCGGTTTTTGAAGTTTTATGTTGTTTAAGGCCTTTAGGCATTAGCATTGTAAATATGTTCTTTTTACAAGTTTTAGTGTAGGCTTAATTAGACTCCATGCCAAATGGAACACTAGGTATTGCTGATTTTGTTTTGTATGAAAGGCAATGGTCTCTGGTTCTTGAAACCTCACAGGGAGGATTTCATGCCCAGAAGGAGTCAGTGTTAGCTTTGCTATGCAACACTGATTTTCTAAGGTCAGAAAGAAGGACAATTTGTTTGGTTGTGCTAAAAAAGGTTTCACATTTGGTCACTCTCCCCTTCTCTCCTTCTACCTCACTTACCCTCCTCCATTTCCATTTCCCTATTTTCCTCCTAAACCCGACAAGTAAGCCCCTTTTACTCTAGCCCCAAGCACAAAACCCCAAACCCACCATAGGACCTTACCCATATGCCCTCGTGCATTCATAAACCCTTCATCATTTCCTCGCCGTTGATCTTCCTCACTAATCTAACGGCTCCCGTCACATCCAATAAAGGCAATCCGCTCTCCCACTCCCAATCGTCAGATCATCTCTATAAAGATCCAATGGCCTTCGTTTTCATCGAGCCAGCAATATGATTGAAATTTAGCGCACGATGAGAGCAATTTTTCTCTCTCATCTGCCGCTACGTGTCGATTGCGGAATGGGATCGCGTGACCCTAAACATTTACCGCTTAATGTATGAAAGCGGTGTGATGAATACCATTACTACTCGACTAATCTGCCCGTACATTAAATGTATGTGCAGCCTCGCTTCCCAATGACTGTCCGATCTATCTGCTGAAGATCTGACGACCCCAATTCACTGTGCTCTCGCCTTAGTCGATATCCTCCGTTGAGCCATCTCCACCGTCCATTTCCTCGATCTGACGACCATTTTTCCCACTCATCCAAATCATCCACTCATCCATGCATTCCACGTCCTTAACCATTCTGTTTGCTCGAAGAAGGAGATGACCAGCTCCGCCATTATCAGTCACTGACAAACCCCCAACAACCATATTTAACAGTAAGAATGGAAAAAAGGGAAAAGGACGCAGCATGACCTTGTAACTAAAATTATCAGTCATGGACTCCACCGATACGAACACTCCAACAACCTAAAAGGACAGCACAACACCTGAACAGATCAGATTCACCCATTGAAGAAAGAAAACATGATTAGGGACTCTATCAAGCGGTTAACTGCAATTGGTTGTCAATTACGACCCCTCAATACCTAAATGGCCAAGTGCCATAGTATTGTAAACTTATAAATACCCAGAAGAAAGATGCAATCAATGTTGGAATTTGATGTAAGGTTCAACTTCTGGAGACTATAGACATTTTTTCACTTGCAGCGTCTCATCTTCATTTTCAGCTAATACAAGCTTCTTTTGCTGTTAACTGATGCCTGTCCATTTTCTTCTTATTCTAAGCTTGTGCCTGATATGCTGTATTCTTAAGATCCTAGTCTTTAGCACTAGATAACTGTCATCTTATCTCCGTGTTAAAGTATTGATTGCATCACTGAATAGGTTGCTCAGGTTTCTTTCTATCTAATGCAGGAGAGTTGTCATCCTATCCTTGCATTAATAGATTAGATTTACAGGTTTTTTTACTAGTTGCAACCGGCCATCACATGGTCTTGTGCAGCTACTGGTGTGGTTAGTATTCTCCATATTCACCTAACACCTAAAACTGTGCGCATTGGTGGTCTAAAGCCTTGTATTCTGAGGGTGTTCATGCATGTCTAGAGTGAAACAAAGTGAAAGTGGTTATCTAGCTTGAACCAAACCATCATTCCTTCCATTAAACCTGCAACAATAGTTGAATTTATATGTTACCAGGAATCTCTGAGCTACAACCTAGGAGAGTTTCTTGGAATCCTAACACTTACGAGATTTCAAAAAGACAAGATCTCAGGGCTTGATGGATGGGATATAAAATTCTTCTTAGTTTTTAATGATATAATTTGTAAATACCTATTAAAAGGTGTCAACAAATCTAAAAATTAAGGAAAGGTTATTCCAACTTTCAATTCTACTTTCACAGCCCTGATTCAAAAGGCGGACAACCCTGGTTCTTTTGAAGGCTTTCAGTCTATATCTTTATGCAATTGTGTGTATAAGATAATCTCCAATGTGATTATTAAAAGGATTATGCCCATACTCTTAAATACCATTTCAAAGGGGCAAATTGGTTTTCTTGAGGGGAGACAAATCCATGAAGCCAATGGAGTCCCTCAAGAAGGGTTGCACAACATAAAAACTAAGAGGGTAAGAGGTGTGGTTATCAAGATAGACCTCTCAAAGGCATTTGAACGAGTTAATTGGATGTTAATAAGACTTCTTCTGACCCATGTGGGGTTCGAGGTCTTTTTTATCAATTGGATTATGAGTTGTGTGAAGTCAATATCTGTTTCTATTTTGATAAATGGCTCTTCTTTGCCATTGTTTGATGCACAAAGATGATTGAGACAAGGCTTCCCTTTGTCTCCACTTCTATTTTTGCTTGTGGTTGAAGGTCTTAGCCATATGATGGAGGAGGCACAAAGGATAGGTGAGTTTCAAGATGTGATTATTGTTTATGGTCTAGCAATTATACATTTTCTTTTTGGTGATGATATACTTATATTTTATAATGGCTCGATTAGAGATATCCAAAAATTGCATGAGATTTGAATTCTTTTTGGTAAAGCTATAAGTATGGTCATAAATCTAAGAAAATCCACCATATATTTTCAGAACTTGGAGGATCATTAGCTCATTCATATCATATCAATCTTTCCTTTTCATAAAAATGAATTAGAAGATAAATTAAAGTATTTGGGTTTCCATCTTAAATCAATTTTTTGCAAAAAAGAGGATTGGATTTTGGTAATTTCCAAACTAGAGAAAAAACTCACTCATTGGAGCGTTAGATGGCTATCCATAGTAGGAGAGTTCATTTTAGTAACATCAGTTCTTAAAGCCATTCTAGTATACTGGATGTCATTACTTCGATTTCGAAGGGTGTTCTGGAGAAGGTGAGGAGGATCTATTCCAAGTTTTTGTGGGAAGGATCCCAAGATAATTTTGTCCTTCCTTGGGTCAAGTGGAACTGCCTGTAACCACCCCTCCCACATTTACCTAATTTCACTAGCCTGTCAGGGTAAACATGAGACGAAGAGTTACTATGACATGACCCAACCTCTAAGCTCTAGTTAAGGAAGTGGAGTCAAGAACCTGGCAACTCACAACAACCCTTAGGGATACAGGACACCCAAGGGCCCAAGGACCACCCCAGGTGACCAAACCCTAAGTTGTGTCTCTTTTTCACTGCCCTAAGCCTACAACTGCATGCATAAAAAGGCCTGGGTGCAGTTATAGGCCTCCAACTACATGCACAACATTGCCTCCATGCGAATATAACAAAAAATCTCCAGTTTAGAGGATGTGGTCCCTCGATCTAAGCCACTTTTCCAGGCCAACCTCTAGACCACTACCCAAAACTTCCTATAACTTCTCAAAATGATAAATGACATAACAACAATGCTAATCACTCAAAGTTGAATTAGAAATTCGACCTAGACTGAGTGGAACATACTAGGCATTTCATCAAACACATGGTAAACATGTAAGATATAGGTCATGAATTCATATATGAGTGTAAATCTCTATACTTTAGCTGAAAATCAACGAGAAGGTCTAATTCCTTCTCAAGTAGGTGTAACAACACTTGTTATCCCATGCATTCATCAACCATTCATTAACTTATCAAAGCATAATAAGATCCATAACTAGGACATGTTATAGAACCATGCATATAATCAACATATAACTAGAATATTAACCATGACAAATCAACCATCAAGAAATATATTTAAAAGTAAAATTTCTCATAAAATAAAATAGGAAAATAAGTCTTATTAACATATGTAAAAGTCAACCAAGTCAGGGATTTCCACAAACGACCCAACCATAGATTGAGCTGAACCAAATATTTATTTAAGCCAATAACCCTCCTACCATATTCTAAGAATGAATGTGGGATCTCATGGGATAAACCAAGACATAAACAACCAAGGGAACCTATAGGTTAAACCACCTCCACCCTCAAACTATCGTGATCTTGCTAAAACTAGTCAAGGGATCAAAAAACCAAAACAAGATTGGATGCCTCAAAATTCCTTCACCATCCCTTGAGGATTTTTCCTATCTCCACCCACATGTCAAGGGCTTCTCAAAGAAAAACATCTCCACCCCAAAACCTTGGAAATTTTCTTAAGACCACCTCACTTGGATCAAAAATCTTCTGGCAATCTAAAGCTCAAATAGAAATTAAACCCATCACACTATGGCTATCTAGGAAATGGAAACGTAATGTTAAAACCACTCTCAAAACCATTAAATCCCATGCTAATGACAACAAATTAACCAAATAAATAAATGCATGTACCATGCATTCACACCTCAGCTAGGAAATGACACATGCAACCTGTTACCTACAAAATCCTCATGCTGAAGTTGTTAATCCAACCTTCTCCTTGATTTCCCTAGTTGTCCTTTTCCTTCCTTTGCTTGTTTTCTTTCTTACTATGATTGATGCTCTCTCTCTCTCTCTCTAAAACTAATTCCAAAGCAAACCTGAGAAAAGGTTGTGAACTAATCCTCAAAAGCATTTTTATCATTGAGGCCTCTATTTTTCTTCATTTCCTTATTTTTCCTTCTAATTTCCCTCCCATGTAAATATGTATCTCTTCACCTTCGTTATCTCCTATTACCTTTATTTTGAAAAATAAAATGCCAATTAATGCCACTTTCCTTTGCCATAACCTTTTCCAATCTCCTTAGCCATTAATAAACTGAAAGTGATCCCACTTATAGTGCTTTTCCCAACATTCAACTTGGAATATGTGTCCCATGACCTTGGTCTTATTTTTCCTTTATTGTCCTTTATTACGTGACACTTTAACCCGGGGTTATTACAAACCCCTCCCCCTTAGGGGGACATCGCCCTCGGTGTTTTATGACACCTATGACCATCAAACCACTGAAAACAAAACGTACTTCCCATAGAGATTTATAACATAGATTGATACAATATTTAAAATGAAAACTACTGCAAACCATGTCCAACATGAAAAACATGATAATCACACTTCCTATTGAAGCTTTGTAACATATATCATCATGGTATTTGAAACAACATCCATATAGATATGCACATACCAAAACTTATTTTCTTGGACCAACAAATAATGAAGGATACATAGCCCACATTTGATTAGCCATCTCCCATGTAGCTTCACTAGGCCCAAAGTGGTTCCACTATACTTTAACTTGCTCTATTTCTCAGTTATAGAGCATGAATTCTTTCTACTCCAATATGCATTGAGGTTATAGTTGTAATTTTCCCTCTAGTTCCACCTACAATACAGACTAGCCAATCACATGATCAACATCCTAGACATACTTCTTAAGAGATGAAGTGTGGAAAACATCATGGATTTTCACTGTTAGAGGAAGTACAAGTCTATAGGCCACTAGTCCAATCCTCTCAAGGATATTAATAGGCACACAATATCGAGGTGCCATCTTGGCACATGACCCAATTCTCAAGGGGCTCCTTTTGGGCTTCATGCATAAGTATACATGCTCCCCAACGTAAAACTCCTTAAATGCCCTATGTTGATATGTGTAACTCTTCTACATGCCCTATGCTACCTTTAGGTTCCTCTTGATAACTTGCATTATTTGTTCCATCTCTGCCAACATGTTTGGTCCAATCAATACCTTGTTCACTAGATCACTCCAGCTAATAGGGCTATTACAACTCCACCCATAAAGAACCTCAAACAAACTCATCTTCCAGGATTCCATATACCTATTATATATGCAAACACTACTAGTGGTAAATACTCTTCCTATTTCTGTTGTTGATGCATAACATGCATCCTCACCATGTCCTTAGAAATATTGTTGACCCTCTATGTCTGTCCATCTTTCTGCGGATGATAAGTTGTACTGAAATCAAACATTGTCCCCAAGCCTACAAAAAACTCTTTCTAAAAACTAGAAGTGAACTTGGCATCTTTGTCTGATATTATCTTCTTGGGAATGCCATGCAACCTCACTATCTCCCTAATGAAAACTTGAGCTACCTCGCTAGCTGAATTAGTATACTTAACTGCAATGAAAAAGCTAGCTTACTTAACATGTTAACCATAACCATGATGGAATCATGTTGTCTTGATGTCCTCGAAAAACCTATAATGAAGTCCATGGAAATGACTTCCCATTTCCACTCTGGAATCAGAAATGGTTGCAATAAACCACCTGGATGATTACACTTTGCTTTTACCTGCGAACAATCCAAACATCTCAGAACAAACTAAGCCACCTCTTTCTTCAAGTTCAGCCAATGATAGAACTTCTTAATTGTCGTCAATGTCTTCTGATATCCCAGGTGACCTGAATACGACTTGACATGAAACTTGTAAAAATTTCTCTATGGATCAACTAGCTCTGATACCATGTAGAAATTTCACCATAGATTAAATTGATTATGCAATGTACTAAAGCAAAATACTTAATCTACTTCTACAATCAAACTTTGTGGAAGCTTAATCAATTTGAGCTAGATCAATCAGAACACATATAACAGAGAAGAAGAAATCATACACATGAAATGCAGAAGAATAATCTGGGGAAAGCCTCAACTAAAATACCCCGCTATCTGTATTATCATACAAGTGGAAATATCTCAGCATTACACAAAGCTTTAGCTCACAATCTATCTAGCTCTTAGTACAATCCCTCACTCCTGCTCATAGACAGTCAAAGGCTTCTAACAAACCTTCTCCTCTACCCTCCAAGCCTCCTATTTCCTTGCGTAGTTTCTCCTGGGTCGTCAAGTTTCCACTTGTGTGTAATAATCCATCACACACTGCTGTGACTTCTGAAATAACTGCATAAACCTTAAGGAGATAATTCCTTCTGTATGGATGAGTTTCCTATATAGGAAAATTCCTCAAACTGATAGTACACTGTTCCATCCTCTGATCTCAACTAGGTCTTTGATTGAACTGACATGCATGAATTATTTATGAGAGAATATTTAGTTATCTGAAGTGCAACAATTACATGCATGCATGCATTAACTAACTGAACTCACAATCAGTTCCACAAACTGTTGGAACTAATCTAACTAGACTTAACTCAGTTAACTGAGCCAACTAATTACAACTCAAAGTACAACTCATCGTGATCTCCTTTAATCAAGGGACAAATTCCCCAATCAATGGAGAAACGGTTGCATGTCTTCACATAGACTTCATGTTTGATTTCCTACAACTAATTAACTCAAGATGAATTAATTAATTATTTTACAAACAACCAGTGAGACTAAATTCAAATTTTAATTTTCAATTTTAATTCAGGGTCTAATTAAAATTAGAATCTATCCTGAAATGATATTTATAGAATTTCTATTTTTTTTCTATTTCGAACAGAGTTGGAGTATATCCTGAAACGCTATTTATAGCAATGCTATTTTTAGCATTTCTTGTTGCCATTTTCAACAAAACTCCCTCAAGATAAACTACTTGAGCTCAATGTCATCTGGTACATAAATCTTGTTCCTAAATTTAACTAGGCCATGTACTATGAGATGAGAATCCACATCCTGATCACCTATACCTTGATGTTGTAATATGTGCCTCAGTTGTTGCTGCTTATTGTCATGATATCATGCCTGTAAGATCCGCTCCTATAATTTTGTCCCATAAGAACTTACTACTGCAATTTGATTCACCTACACTTTTCTATTGATAGCATCTGCAACTCTATTCTCCTTTCCCTTGATGTACCTGATCACGAAATCAAACTCATTGAGAGTAACCAACCATCTAGATTTCCTGACATTCAGATTAGGCTGGTCAAATAAGTACCTCATCCCACTATGATCACTCATCCTTGTACAAGAAGATAATGTCAATTCCACATCTTTAATGCATGAATGGTAGCTACCAACTCAAGATTGTGTGTCATATAGTTCTTCTCGTGCTCACTCAAATTCCTCAAATCATAACATACTACCTGTCCTTCCTGCATCATGACTCCACCAAGTCCTCTCTTGCAAGAATTTGTACAAACCACGAATTCTTTATCTAGATCTGCAATATTCAAGATGAGAGCATTTGTAAGAAACTGCTTCAACTGATCAAAACTATTTGTACACTCCTCAGTCCATTCAAACTTCTTTTCTTTCCTATGTAAATATGCAATAGGATAGGAAAATATGTGAGAAGTTCCTAATGAACTCCCTGTAATAACATGCTAGTCCCATGAATGATCTAACCTCATACACATTCTTAGGAGCTTCCCACTCCGTGATAACTTTGACCTTTTCTGGGTCCACTGTTATACCTTCCTTGGAAACAACAAGTCCCAAGTAATTAACTCTGGTATGAAAGAAACTACACTTACTAAGCTTGGCATACAATTGATGCTCTCTCATCAATCTCAACAATACGTTTAAGTTTTTTTCATTCTCTTCCTCATTCTTAGAATATATCAATATGTCATCAATTAATGCTATCACAAACTTTTCCAGATAACGATGTGACATACAATTAATTAAACACATGAAAGTAGCTGGAGCATTAGTAAGACCAAAAGGAACTACTACAAACTCATAATGGCCATCCCTGGTACGAAATGTTGTCTTGTAGGTGTACTCTTCTTTGATGCATACCTAATGATATCCTGATTTTAGATCAATCTTTGAGAACATTGTTGCTCCCTTCAATTGATCAAACAAGTCATCAATCCATGACAATGGGTACCTGTTCTTTATCATCACCTTGTTCAACTCCCTATAATCATCACATAACTTGAGAGTACCATCCTTCTTCTTTACGAACAACATTGGTTCACCCCAAGGTGACACACTTGGCCTAATGTATCCTTATCAAGCATTTCCTTAAGCTACAACTTCAATTCCACTAACGCCGGAGTGATCATCTTGTATTATGCATTTGATGTTGGTGATTCTCCTGATACCAACTCAATAGAGAAGTCCACTTCCATATGAGGCAGTAACTCTGAAATATCTGCTAGAAATACATCTTGAAACTTTTACAAAATTGTATACCTCTTCAAGACTTCAACATCCTCAATTGAATGCCTAACAGTGTATGGATACTTTGAGATGGTCATAAGGAAAATCAGAAATCAATGCCAAGCCAAACACCCCAAACTAAGGACCTAACACAATGAAGTGTGGGATTTAATTGAAAACTTCTTCCTAGATTTTAATATCCAATTTTTGCCTAGAGAAGGAAACAAAATGGCTAACTCCCTTGATGTAGCTGCAGGCACTTTCAGGACCCCTCAAAATCCTTTCCTGAGATATGAGGTGGAAGTCAGGTGTAGACCCTCCATACCTGATAACATCAAGCACTAGCAGATGTTTGAAGATGCCAAGCAAGTGAAACGATTCATAAAAGTCATTAGGGAGTTTTCTAACTCCACCATCGATCAAGACAGATAAGAAGAAGAAGATCAAGAAGCCACTTCATGGAAAGATGCAGTGGCTCAGCACAAAATTTTGAAATTGAAAGGGAATACTATCCCTCGCAGGCTCGTCCCACTAGAAAGGATTTTTAATAAAGACGACATAGCTGCCAAAAAAATGGCTCCTTAGATGGATGATCAAGTACAGGGTTGCAACATTGGTTCAGAGGAGGAGCCCCAGATGATCAAGATGTCAAAAGGAATCCCCTTGCATTACAAACAGAGGTATTTAGATCTTTTCAAATCTTACAAATATGTTTTTGCTTGGTCTTATGATGATTTGAAAAAGTTTGATACTAACATCATACAACATAAGATTCCTTTGAAAAGTGGAATGAAACCCTGCAAGAAAAAACTCAGATAGATAAATCTACTCCTACTCCCCTCCACTGAAAGGGAGGTAAGGAAGTTTCTCTAGGCAAAGGTTAGTACCTTTAAGATACTTTGAGTGTGTAGCAAATTTGGTCCTGGTCCAGAAGATGAATGGAGAGATAAGGCTATGTGTAGACTTTTGGAATCTAAATAGGGCGTATTTGAAAGACAACTACCTGCTGCCCAAGATGGATAATATATTGCAGAAGCTGGTTGGTTGAGCCAAAACATCCATGATGGATGGGTTCTCTAGATACAATCAAGTGGCAGTTCATCCTAGGATCAGGAAAAGACCGCATTCACCACCCCGTGGGGAAAATTCATGTATGATTGCATGCCTTTTGGGATAATAAATGCAGGGGACACATTTCAGAGATCCATGGGAATAGCTTTTGTGGGGGAGAAAGAAAAATTTGTTATGGTCTACTTCGATGACATCACAATCTTTTCCAAAACTGAGGAGGAACACATCCTCCACTTAAAACTCACCTTTGAGAAGTGTAGGAGATATGGTCTCTCCCTGAATCCTAAGGAATCTTCGTTCACCCTAAGTGAGGGGAAGCTGCTAGGACATATAGTAGCGCAGGAGGGTGTGAAGATTGATCCTAAACAAGTTGAATCCATCAGCCACATTCCTCTGCCTAGGAATAAGAAAGAATTCCAAGCCTTCTTGGGGAGAATAAATTTCTTAAGGCGATTTATACCCAACTATGCAGAGATAGTCAATGGTATTACAGACATGCTCAAGAAGGGAAATGAATTCAAGTGGAGCCCTGTCCCCCATGATTCTTTTAGTAGAATCAAAGAAGCTTTGATTGAAGCCCCATTTTTAGCCATCCCTGACTATTCAATGCCATTCTACATCTTTTCTTTTGCCTCTCCACATGCCATCGCTACAGTACTGCTACAGAAAAATAAATCGGGTTATGAGTAGCCCATCACCTTCTTCAGCGAAGTCCTAAGGGAAACTCAGCTAAAATATAATATATTGGAGAAACAAACCTATGCATTGGTCAAGGCTCTTAAGGCATTTTGCACCTATGTGCTGCAATAAAAAATCACAGCGTTTGTCCCAATGACAGTAGCCAAGGACATCCTGGTGCAAGTAGAAAGCGAAGGAAAGAGGGCCAAGTGGATAGTGAAAATAAAATAATACGAGCTAGAAATAAAGCCTATAAAGCTCATTAAAGGTCAGGGGTTGGCCAAGGTTTTATCTGAATTCAATTGCCAAGCACTAGGAATAAACCTCATCGTAAAGGAAGGTAGACGAGAGGATCACCAGAGAAGTATTAAAACATTTGAGCAGATAATCTATGCCAAACATGAGGGATCACCTTGGTATAAGAACATCGTTCATTACTTCTTATTCCCAAGGTGCCCATTGGGGCTGGATACATCCAAATACCAAAGCCTAAGATTGCAAGCGTGGAAATATATCATATCCAATGGCCTACTCTATTGGAAGGAGCCTGTGGGGGTATTGTTGCTATGTTTGGTGGAAGGGGAGACCCATAAAGTGATTGGAGAGTTTCATGGAGGAGTCTGTGGAGGGCATTACAACTGGAAGACCGCAACACACAAAATCCTCAAGGCTGGATTCTACTGGCCTATGTTGTTTGGGGATGTTCATTCTAGAGTCAAGATGTGCCATAAATGCCAAGTGTTTGCGGAAAGATACAAGTTTGCTCTTCTCCCCCTGATTCCTATGCATGTGGATGAGCCTTTTAGAGAGTGGTGACTAGACTTCATATGGGAGATATACCCACCATCAAGTGGCCAACAAAAATTGATATTAATAGCCACTAACTATTTCACCAAGTGGGTAGAGGCCATCCCAGCTAGAAATGCTACAGACTAAGTGGTGATAAAATTCATGGAGGAGAACATACTATCCCACTTTGGTTGTCCTTTCAAAATCACCACTAACAATTCTCAGGTCTTCAAATCTTCCAATTTCACCTTCCTCTGCCATAAATATAATATCACCATTGGGCCCTCCACTACATACTACCCTCAAGGCAAATTGCTTGGTTGAGTCTTCAAACAAAGCTATGGTGAGGGTGTTGAAGATGACCATCACTGAAAATTAAAGGAACTAGGACTCCCAACTGAAGTTTTCTCTATGGGCCAACCAAGTAATGCCTAAACGATCCACTGAGAAATCACCTTTTGAGCTAGTGTGTGGCAAGTTTGTTTTCTTCCCAATCCAACTAGCAACGCCAGTTCTAACGTTGCTACAAGAAGTTGAGTAAGAACCAAGTGGCTTGACAAGAAAGATAAATCAATTGGTTGAGCTTCAGGAAAATAAAGAACAGGTGGAGGCCGAACTGTCCAATTAGCAACAAAAGATGAAATCTTTGTTTGATAAGAAGGCCAAGGACAAACCTCTTTGGCTAGGATATTTAGTTCTCAGGTGGGATGTCAGACGGGAGGACAAAGGCAAATATGCAAAAGTCAATCCACTATGGTTTGGCCCCTTTAGGATTGGAAAATGGAGAGGGAAAAACACATATCTTCTTGAAAACTTGGATGGTGCATTGTTGGAATGGGGCATTAATGTTTCATCTGTTTTGTGATATTGTGACATGCTTTCCTTTATGAGGCAACTACTATTTTTTCGACATTTTTTGGACACAGAGCCTTCCCTGGCCGAGACAACAACCTGATCCGATAGCTGAGACTCAACCCACGGATATTTTGCATTGTATCATGATTGATAATGCACCCCCGCTTCTTATAAATAGGGGGTAGCAACACTGAATAAAGGTTCTGAAATCTGCAAAGGAAGGTTGATATTTTTGTGAGTCTGTATCACTTAATTACATAGATCTTGTAGAATATCATAGGAATAGTGGTGATTCCCCCTTTTAAGTATTACAGTGTGTTATTTCCTATTTTCATCCATTTTGTCTATTTTCTTCTCTGAATTCATGCAACAATAGATGCCATAGTATTTCATACTTGCCTACACATTCATTTGCATTGAGCTATTAATGTACATGCCTGTTCGATGGGTTAAAATTATATCTTTAAATTGCACTACATGAATCATAGCATACAGCTTCTTTTCTATCCATTATATCTACCTGTAACTCATATAATTGTAGAAAATCTCATGCCTTGAGGCTCTACGTTTTTAATATAGAATTCTTGGTGTTTTGAGCTCTACATTTTGAGTTATCCCTTCTCTTTGTCTTCTCTCATTTATTCCACAAATTTTATTAAACTATAATCCTTTGAATTGCTCGGCCTCCACTATTTTCTGTTATATTTATGGGAATTATGTATGTGTAGAAATATTGAGATGCCTGAATTGTATCTTTGGATGAAATAACCAACTCTTGACTCTTATGTATGTGTATAGAACATGGGTGATGTCTCCTCCTGCTTGGAATCATTTGAGACACATCATTCTAGATTTACCCAGGCACTAGTCTTGTAAGAAATCTAAGGTTGTCTCTGGGAGCTACAACAGGGTGCATAATAACATACTAGTCAAATTCCCTACATGTGAAAATGTATATTGTATTCTGTCTGCCAACTGGAAAACATCTACATTTCCCAATCAAAATTGGAAATTTTCATCGACAACTAATTTTGTTAATCGCAAAATTTGATGATATAAATGGAAAGCATTTCCAAAATATGATTTCTTACGCTCCTTCGCTGTGAGTGTCTTCATAGGCTTCAAATTGAAATTGTAATCAAGATGGAGATAATTAAAGTTCTTTTGGTGAATAATAAGATTAAACATATTGTAACCTTGTCTGCAAACTTGAAGCCCAACCTCTGCCCAATCTAGCTTAGCTGTCTGGAAAAAATTGGTAGCTGGTAGGGAACGAAACAAGTATTTATTCTTTTGAAGGTTTGGAGTCAAGTGATGAAGTTCATTCAACACATAACATTTTAGGAGCTTCTGATAGCTCACACGAACCTTCATTGGATACGTGGGAGGATTGCATGAAATGAAACATTCAAGGAATCAAATGTTTTTCACATGCAAAACAAAACTAAAGAACAAACAAAACATGAATATGTGTCATGGATCAAAGAAATGCATACCAGGGTTCCTTGTACCAATCAAAAACAAGATGAATATCTTCTGCTTGTCACATATCACCTGATCACATATTGAATGGACAAGGAGAAAACAATAATGAAATACAAGTAGTCATTGTATCTATGTAAAGTGGTGTATCATGCAACAAAGGTTCCACTCCTTTTGGAACAAAAAATCATCATCATCATCCTCCTCGTAAGCTTTCCCCTCACGCGATTAGTTTTATGAAAATAAATTGGATGAATAAGAGGATCAAAATAAAATGTTGGTAAATCCGGATCTTCAGTTTTTATGTACATCACCATGGGACTATGATATACACAAAGCTTAACCTTCCTAGGCCTATTATTTTGGAGATGAGGAAAATAAAATCTATACGCTATCCGAAGTGAAGAGCGGATAATAAGCTTATTAATATCATTGAATTCATTCTATCCTTCATCACCCTACTCCATATCTTAGTACAAAGGCTAAAACTTTGGTCCTCCTGTTGTTAAAATAGACATGTCAATAAAAGTTTGAACTTGATTACAATAACAGTTGTGACAAGAGAAAACAAAATAGATGACCAAATATTGACCCAACAATTTTATGGGCATAGACTTCATAAAACCTAGTATGCACATGTTTAATGTTTTTGTTGTGAAAAATGACTCCATATCAAAGAGATAACAATAGTTTTTATCAATCAAGTCATAAAGTATATTTCCTACTAGATGATGAAAAGTTGCCATGATGGGAAGTGATAATTGCCACCTTGTATAAATAGGCCCATTTATAAGTTTTGTTTTCGCTAGGGGCTTTTAGTCATAAAACCATGTGTATATAGAAAAATATTCTTCCTCATATAACTCCATATGGATAGGTTCAAGAGGGTCCACATCTAACAAATTGTTTGCATAATATAAAGGAGGTTACTCATCATCAAATGGTGGAAAGTGCATTATTTTAAAATGACATCTGTCCCTTTTTTCTCTTCGCATCATGATCCACATTGTACTCCACTACAAACAACACAATTATTCATCACAAGGCTAAAAAAAGTAGAAACAAAATAAAAAAGTCAAAAGAACATGAACTTTACCTATGCCATATATATGGGCTTAACAACCCATGGTATTTCATTAGCAAAAGTTATAGCCCCAGCTATGTGATAGAATATCTTCACATCCCAAACTTGAATAGGAAACATTCATCTAATACATAAAGTCTAAAGCACCAAATTCACTCTTCGATTGCTAGACTAATAAAGTAAATAATATAAATATACACAAGGATTACAGTTTAGCAAATAGATATGATGATAAAGAAGTAAAGAAGTTTAATTCCTACTCCCAAGGCATGGGCATGTTTTCAGGAAGTGTGTACACTGCATAAGGTACAAATTAAATTTCTTCTAGATAGGCATGCTTGTCATGGCAATATTTTTTTGGAGACATGTCTTCGTGATCTCTGTTCATAGTTAGAAACACATATCACTACATAATGCACAAATAACAATGTTGCAATGGCATCAAATACCTACAAACAAAAATGTACGTAATTATGTAATATCATTGAATGTAAAATTCACATACACAACAATAGATATGGTTCCCTTTTATGGATTGATAGGATTGGATGGCAATCAGTTTAAAAACCAGGCAATGCATAATAAAGTTCAATTTTTAAACAAGTGGTTGGTTATTATGAATACAATAGATATGTCATGAAAGGTTAAGCATGGAATTTCCATGGATCATAATTTGGATAATGGAATATTTCGACTCTCAAGCATATGACTGTTAGACCATTTATATAATTGGTTATACTACCCCTTTGACTGAACAAATCCAATTGCAAAGACTTACAATTCATAAAAACTCCATCTCAAAGATGATTCGGGAGTTTGAGGCTTTAGCCATTTCAAAGAAGCATATTTTTCATTTAAAAATTGCTTCATGGCTTGGCCCCATTTAATACACATGGAATTGATAAGATTAGGTGTCCATCAATTTCAAAATTGGGCAAGGCATGATAAAGTTCAATTTCACATATTAATCAAGTGAATGGAAATCATAACCACAATGGTTATGCTATTCAAGCTTAAGTATGGAGTTCCATGTATCATACTTTAAAGTATATGATAATCTTGACTCTTGAGCAGCAGAGTATGACTATGAGACCACATTAAGTTATATGATAATCTTGACTCTTGAGCAGCAAAGTATGACCGTGAGACCACATTAAGTGCTCTATTTACCTTTCTCACAGGAAAACTCCAATTGTAAAGACTTGAAACTTATAAGAATCCTATTTCAAATAGATGTTTCAGGAATTGGAAGTTGCACCCATTTCAAATAATAAAAATTGTATTTGATCGTGATTTCATGACTTCACCTCATGTAATCAATAAATGGAATTGAAACAGATTTCTTAGATTTGACAATTTTCTCATTTAACGCCAAAGCTTATATTTTCTAAGGTTCAAAATTTAATTTAGTTGATTTTTTCCATCTTATACCTCAAACAAAAAATGCCTATCACAATTGTCATGAATTTTTCCACTTTTGCAAACATTAAGAGGACCTTAATATTCAATGATCAACTTCAAAGGATGGTTATTATTTACAACAAAAATTGTGTGGAAAATTATGGACTATTCACCATTTATCTAATCATATATTGTGAACTGTTTGGAAATGGGTTGCAAGAACGATGTTAGATTTTCATATCCATAAGGATTTTTATTTACAGGTAAGATGACCTGAAATGAGGAACTAATGGAAATTTTAGCAATGCTTAGTTGTTTGATTGTTTGGATCTTGTTGCTTGGTGGATAGAGTTGCAACTTGTTGTAGGCACTTAACCAAGAGTAAAACACCTCTAGCCATTTTCACTTTACCAAATTCTGGGAATACGCTCCTACTGAGATTAAGTCCCTATATGGCTAGTACTCCCTAGAGAGAGAGAGAGAGAGAGAGAGAGAGAGAGATGATCTGAGGTAGACCTCGAGAAAGCTTGTGACTATCTTTTGGATCATTCTTCAGCGGGATTTCTCCTAGGTTAATTTATGGGCTTGCTTACAATTGTTTGTAGTAACTTAGTGACTAATTTGAACCTTGTAGCCTTATTACCTTTTTTCATATGCATGCTTTGACCCATTGAGTTAAATCCATAAACGAGAATAAACTTGGAAATATTAAACAAGTCAAGCTAACCTCATAAGAATTGGTCTCAATTGAAATTGATATGAAGAAAATGATGCCATGGGAATCCTATTTAATATCATGAAGTAGATGTTTGTGTTCTAACTTCTGTCATAACCTATAGTCCATGCCACTATGAGAATATTTGTGATTGGGCATGCAACAAACCCTGAAAGTACGCCATTGTGGGATATTGTTTACAAGAAATTTAATGTTGCTTTCAACCACACTTGACAACTTAGGGTAGATAAATGTCCTATGACATATTTTGGTAAGGCCAAGTACAATTACTAGGTTACATTGACAAAGTAAATACCCTCATCAAAACTAGACCAAATAGCATCACACGGGATGTTCAATGAACATGTTATGAAGTCTTCGGGGTAATGCCAAGTAAAACTCTTGGGTTGTTTTGACCGAATAAATAACTTCACATAAACTAAGCCAAAGGAGCAACGCATTGGACATCTAATGAACCTCCTATGATGTATTATGGATTAGGTCAGGCACGTGTCCTGTATTATTTTGAGAGCAAATACCTCCATGAAAACTAAGCCAAAGGAAAGGCAATGGATGAATATAAAGAAATTACTAGAAACTCAAAGAATTACCTTTAGTTCACTTCAAGAATCAGTTGCAAAAATTGTTCCAAAGGCTGCTTTGAAGCATTCAATCTTGATGTTCATTTTGTAGACACGAAAACATATTAAGAGGGTGGTAGGACTTTTGTAGACTAGAGTGAATTGGATTTGAAAGTAAAAAATGTAAACGTCTTTATTGGATGTTTGTTGTGAATATGGACAACAAATGGATTTGGGAGTAAAAAATGTGAATGATTATTGCATAATGGTTGGAGCAGTGGGGGCTAACTCAACCGGTTGTTGAAAATGTTGAAAACATTTGGCTAGAAACATACTAGTAGGTGCCCAACCAACTGTTTTGGGATAGGCATACTAGTCTATACCAACAACTTTGTTGGAGATTCCATCCATGAATTTGGTGAAGCATCCCTTGGGGATGCCTCGAAGATTTTCCTTGGATAAAAACAGGGTGTAAATATAGCCACCTTAACTATATCCTATAAATTTGTATTTAATTAGTTAAACTATTTACCTTTTCAAAAAAATAGTTATGAATAATAAATTTATCAGCAAAAAATATATAAAATAAAAACCCGTGACCACAATGTAAACTAGTTGGACAATGGTAAGTTGTAACACTATAAAAAATGTTGATAAAACACAAAAACTTTCTAAGTGTATAGAACAGGTATGAGAAAAATCATTTATATAAGGAAATGGAAAACACTTCACCAAAGAGAGTGATATTAGAAATCTTGATATACAAGAAAAACAAGAATGCAGGAGAGTTGTTGAATGAATAGGATGACCTACTTTGAAAAGTTAGGCAATAAATTGATCCTATCTTTATACCTATGATATTTATTGTATGCACTAATCATGTTAGGAGAGGGATTAAGTGAACTTATATTGTTTTTAAAATCATTTGTCATTTTATTTGGGGATTTTCTATTACTTAATGCACCTTTCCTCAAAATCTCGTAAACTAGGTTTGATGTTACCCTTCAAATGGACAAAATATTTTTCCAATCACAATTTCCATAAGCATACCTACACATGAACTACTACGCATGACATGACAATTTTTCTTACCATCCCCAGAAGGACCAATTTGTAAACGGAATGTGAATGTGATCTTCATTACTACATTACCAAAACAAAGGATGTGGCGATTTTTTATGCAAATCATATTCTGATCTTCTAATCGTGGGCCTATCCATACACTCAAACATCAGATCCACATCAAGTACCAAACCAGGATACTGTTCCAGGAGCTGCAACAGCCCCCAAATTGTAAAAATTATTATAACTTAGTAACCGGAGAACCCACAGTAAAAACCATTTTTCGTCAACGTTTCAAATCCCAATAGGGATCCATCATCACGACTTCTTTCAATGATGAAAGCAAAAAAGCTTGAATGAAGGTTTTAAATAGTTTTTAATAATTATGAGGTGAGAATCTATCTAAATGAAGTCGGCCTATTTTAATTATTTTCAATTAATTTTAAAGAAATGTAATAATAAATAATTTATTTTTTTGATCTTAGTCATCAATTTTTACTATCGAATTTTATCTTATGATAGGGTTTGATTTGGTTAATATTTAATCAAATATTAAAGAGTATTAATATTGTATTAATTTCAAATTATATTATTATTAATATTAGTTATTATTTCATAATATTAATGATAAATTTTTATATTAATTAATATTAATGATTATAAATATTAGTATATTATTTCAATATATATAATAATGTTTGAATATAATATTTTGTATCTATATATTAGTATAACTAATATTATATAAACTCATACTAATATATTATAATAATATTATAATTTAATATATATAGTTTATGTATTAAACATTAATAATAAAACTAATTTATATTAATATTAATGATTAATATTTAATACAGTCTTAATAATTACTACTAAAGCTTATTTTTTATTTTATTAAATATATTATTAAACTTATTATATTTATTTACATTCATAATTTAAAATGACATAATAAATAATAATATTTCGGGGATTCTCGATTGTTTTGGACATGAGCTCTGGCGATCTTTGACCTCGCGCGCCTGCACCTGCACCTTCTCTCCAGGCCCTGCCTGGCAGGGCTGCTGTCGCCCTCTCCGATCTCTCATTGACCTGTTTGTTCCCTCGACCCCTTCATTGGCCCCTTCGCTGCTTCCTGCCCCCGTTGGGGCCCAGCCTGCCTCGCGCTGACCCTCCTTCACTATCCCTTGCTAGCCATTCATTATTTGAATGGTCGGGCTCGCTCCTCCCCCTCCAGGCTCTTAGAACCATGAGGAAATTTTCGCTTCTCTTTTCTCTGACTCAGCCATCTCCAAAACTCGACCCACAGTGACCAAGTTCATTAAAAAACTTGATGAAATCCCTGAGGTGAATCTCCCTCCATCCCTTCCAAGGAAGTATGCAATCATCCTCGTTGAAAGAGGGCTAGTAGGTCAGTTCACTGGTCTCTGGCCCTCCCTGAGATTAGTCCAGAAATGGGTTGAGCGCAACTGGAGTGCGATGATCCAAGGGAAGATAGCCATTCGATTCTGCGGACGAGGTTATTTCACCTTCCTCTTCGAATCAAAAGAAGACAAGAATCTCATAATCAGAAATGGCCCCTACTTCATGGATTCAAGAGGCCTGTACTTGAACAAATGGACCCCGGACTTTGATCCGGAAATGGATATCCCAAACGTTGTTCCAGTTTAGGTCTGGCTCCCTCATCTGCCGCTCCACTACTGGGGAGACGAATCAGTAAATACAATAGGGAATGCAGTAGGCAAATACATCGACAGATCGGAGCCAAGGGAGAACATGCATGCATGCGCAAGGATCTGCGTGGAAGTAGATCTAGGGAAAGGCCTGCCGGAAGCCATCAAGATCAAGGTAGATCAATGGATGCATATTCAACAACTGGACTATGAGCAGCTCCCCTTCAAATGCAAGGAATGTCACGAGTATGGTCATTTTTCCAATAGATGTAGTAAGTCAAAATCAAATGAATCAACTGATAATGAGGAAAATTCTGAAGGCTCTTGGGAACCAGTAAAAAGGAGAAAACATTCCCCCCCCCCCCCGTCCCGCTCAAAACTTCCTTCGGATCCCTCCTTACCTCCTCCTCCTTTCTCAGCTCATCCCCCCTCAACCTCCAACCCCTTCGAATCCTTGTCCGTCGAAGATCCTTCTTCCCCTCCATCTTCCCCCCGAGCACCTCCCTCTCCCACTCGCGTGATCACTCTCCCTTCCCCTCCTCCAACCACAGATAGAATCCTAACTAAAAACAAAATGAAAGAAGCCAATCAATGCACAGATCCTCCGAGAAAAGTTGGTCGAAAGTCAAACAAAGAGCTCAGAGATGAAATAGCTGCGAAAGAGATGGAAACGGGAACGCAACAACCAATGGACTCATACCTAGGCAAGCTGAAAGGAAGTGGAGAAAAGGCAAAGGAGAGGAGTGGTCCTCACCCAACCAACGATAAATAATGATCTTGGTCTCTTGGAACTGTAGGGGGGTGGGCTCTCCCTTAAAACTAAAAGCAATCAAGGATTTATTAAAACAAGAGCAGCCGGATCTCCTTCTCATCCAGGAGACCAAAATTTCGGCACAAGACTTCCAACAACAAAGCCAAAACTTCAAAACCTTCACTAGGGTATCAATAGGCTCAGAAGGTGCTTCAGGAGGAATAGGAAAAATATGGAACAAGAATAAATGGGAAATCACCAATTCTCAATTTTGCAACTGGTGGGTTAGAACGGACCTGAAAAACAAAGGATCTCAGGAAATCTACTACATATACAACATATATGCTCCAAATCACCACAGGGACAAAGGCCACTGCTGGGAAACAATATCCTCAGACCTGCAATCTGTGAAAAACAGGAACATAATTCTTGGGGGAGATCTGAACTTAATAAGAAACGTGGAAGAAAAACTGGGAGGAAACTACCACGCAGACCCTTCGAGAGACATGCTAGAATCCATAATTCAGCTTCACAACTTGATGGACATTCCCCTATCCAATGGAAAATATACATGGAGCAATAAAAGGACTGGCTTATCTAATATTAAAGAGAGACTGGACATGTTTCTACTTCAGGAAGGAATCGCTGCAAGTTTTCAGTCCATCAAGAGTCATTTAATCCATGCCTCGACCTTTGACCATAAACCTGTGATCCTAAATTTGGACAAAGGCAGAAATCTGGGACCTCTTCCTTTCAAGTACAACAAAATTTGGGACCTGCAAGAAGACTTTCGCACTCTCATAAAAAATCAGTGGGCCAAGGAAGTCAACGGGTCGCCTTACTATGTATGGGAAACAAAGTTAAAATCGCCGAGATCAGTTATCAAACAGTGGGCAAAAGAAGCAGCGATCATGGAGAACAAAAAAAAAATCGGACTTACTCATGAAGATGGAGCAGTGGAATAAGGCTAAAGAAAATATCCAATACACAAGTGAAGATTTAGACTATGAAAAAGAAATGTACAAATAACTCTATCGCTAGAATAGAGCTGAGGAAGAGGATCAAAGACAGAAATCCCGTTGTCTTTGGCTGAAAGCTGGAGACAAAAACACTTATTTTTTTCATAACAATATAAAGCTCAGGAGAGCTGGAAACCAGATAGACAAAATAGAGGTAGAGGGAAAACAGCTCAGTGACCAAGAAGAAATCAAGGAAGCAGCTCACAACCACTTCAAAACTCTCTTCTCTATTGCTCCTCAGCAAACGGACAACTTCGAATTCCTCAGTGAAGTAGAGAGCAAAATCTCAGATGCTAAGAACAAAGAACTGGATCAGGTCATCACAGAAGAGGAAATCTGCGCAGTAACCTTCAGTATGCAGCAGGATAAGGCCCCGGGACCGGATGGTTTCACGGTTGCCTTCTATCGAAATCATTGGGAAACAATAAAAAAAGATTTTGTGCAGATTGTCAAGAATGTATTCCAAAACCACAAGATGGGAGAAAATACCAAGTCTTCGCACATAGCTCTTATCCCCAAGGAAATGAATCCTCTCTCCTTTGACAGATTTCGTCCCATATCCCTCTGCAACGTCTCTTACAAGATTTTAACCAAAATTCTAGCCAATAGGCTCAAAAAACTTCTTCCTCACTTAATATCTGAGAACCAGGGAGGTTTTGTACCAAGCAGGCAAATCACCGACAATGTCATCCTTATCCAGGAAGCCATCCACAGCAGCTTCAACAGAGGGGAAAGAGGAATGATAATCAAATTGGACATGGCAAATGCCTTTGATAGTGTTGATCACTCCTTCTTAACAGAAACTCTCAAAAGATTCGGGATCTCAAAAAACTTCATAAGTATTATCAACGGGTGCATCTCCAACCCTTGGACCGCTCCTTTGATCAATGGTCGCCCCAACAACTATTTCAGAAGCTCTAGAGGGTTGAGACAAGGCTGCCCCCTCTCCCCCTTCTTATTTATTATTATTGCTGAGACTCTGAGTATTCATTTAGAAAATCTTCGAAGACAAAAAGAGATCACCGGTATCCGGATTGAAAGAGGGACCAAAGAGATCAATCATTCGCTCTTCGCGGATGACACTCTTCTCATTGGGGGAGCCTCCAGTCTAATGGCAAAAAGATTCAAGAAATTGTTGGATGCTTTCTTAGTAGCCTCTGGAGGGAAGCTGAACAATAGAAAATGCAAGATCTATACATGGAATTTTCCTCTCCAAATCCAACAAATAATATCCCTGATCCTGGAAATTCCAGTGCAAATGAACTGGAGTTTCTTCTCTTATTTAGCCCTGCCTCTAGCTAAGGAAACAATCAAGGCAGAGATTTGGGTCAAACACATCGAAAGAATGAGAGGCCTTCTTCAGAGTTGGGGAGTTTCTTGGTTGAACCTGGTAGGCAGAGTGATCCTTATCAAGGCTATCCTCTCAGCTCTCCCAATCTACCAATATGCGGTCATCATGGCTCCGGCAAGCATCCATAAACACATGGAAATCATCCTCCGAAGTTGATGCAGGAGCATCGTGACGGGCCAGCAATGTGGGAAATTTCCCACATGTTGTGGCTTGACCAATCGAATTTCATTTGCTGTTAATTTTAGTATTTTTGTAATGAGTGACATTTCTCCAGTTTGTATTTGTTTTGTTAGGCGCATTAAAATAGTTCTGTTGGAATAAATTAATGAAGGATCCCTTATCTATCTGTTAGAGTAATTTGTGGTGTAACAGAAGTTAAAGAAGGCGCGCTTATAGTGGTAATTAATTGTAAACTGAATATCTTTTGGAGCGTATCAACGCCGAGCCATCTTGATGCAGAGCTTGAAATCTGGCACGGACTTTTCGGCTACTTCGACAACAGCTTCTTTGGGTCTTCCGCTTCATCAGATTCCACCGAATCGATTCTGCTTGGGGGCTCGAAGACAGGTGTCCTTACACTCTATTTGTCTAGAGATTTCGCAATAATAACGGGACTTTCAGCGGCTGTGACTTCGGCTGAGGAAATCGTGTCAGCAAGGAGCGTCTTCGAAAGTGTTTGTTGGGTCATGGGTTCAATCTGGTTCTAACGCCGAGTACGCTGGATATACATGACCTAAAACGCAGGCTCAACACTTGGGCTGCAAATGCCGCGAAATAGAAAGAGATGATGTTTTGAGTCTCCATACAAATTGCATTAATCTTCAGTATAAGTTTGTTAGCAGAACAATCGTTTTGATTAGTTAGGACGTTTTCTCCTCCCAGTCTTCGTGCTGAGCACATAAGTCGCCAGGACGAACTTCCAGGGGGTGTTACAAAAAGTTGGTAAAAATATTAGAGTGAAATATAGAAGTTGATCGTCGAAAACGTCTTAGGTAGATGGGACAGTGTGTGTAACACTTAGGATTTTTGTTATAAATTAATAAAACCACAGATGTGGCTATTTGCGTTTTCGGTTTTGTTTTAGTTGTGATTCTATGAATGTGAGGGCGGGGTTTAGACCATCGTATGCCTGTGTGTGTTGTGCTATGGGTTATTCCAATGGCGGTGTAATTTAAAAGTTGGCGTTGTCCATTAAAAACTGGATCTGAAATCTTTGGGAATGTTAATAAGATTGCACAGGCGGAAGTTCCACGTCCCCTGTTTTGTATAACCGGTGTCACATTTTTTTAGTTGAGTTGGGGTAAAGATCGATGTTATGAATGTTTTTTTGGTATCAAACAAAAAATGTAATTGTTATGCGATGGGCTGCGCACTGTATAAAGAATGCAAGAATTCAGCTCCTCATTTTAATGTAAACAGAGTTTTCCATTTTTTGATATTCCGCATTCTAAAATAAACAGAGTTTTTCTATTTAAATCGATTGGAGCTTGGCACAGATTTGGTACAGGCGTTTCGGTGCATCAATTTTGGTATCATAGCCAAAAGATCCAGGAGGTTGCAGCTAAGATGCCACCAAGGCGAGGAATTGGTCGAGGAAGACCAGAACCGAATGCAGTCCTGATCGACGAAGTGCGAAGACTGCATGAACGAATGGAGACAATGGAAACAGCCCAGAGAAGAGCACCAGATGTGAAAACTGAGAGTTCTTCAGAAGAGGACGAAGCAGGAGAAGAAACTGAAACTGCCAAAGTCCTTA
>APFE031495342.1:0-30175 GCA_000404065.3 Pinus taeda
CAACTTATTTGAAAGCTCAATTTTGTCCCAACAATTATAATTGTAGTACAAAGAACATGTTTAATATATATGATTCGACCAAAAACTAGTTACTACCAAAATTCAACCAAAAAAATATTACTGCATAAAAATAAAATAAAATAAAAAAAAAAAAAAAAAAAAACAAAAACAAAAAACAAAACAAAACAAAACAAAACAAAAATTCCCAAATTAAAAATAAATAAATTATCAACTTTTTAAACCAAAATTTAATGATTTTTTTAGTGCTAATACTAACATCACCATTACAACAAGATATTTTTCTAGTGCTAATACTACCATTACAACAAGATATAAGAGGGATATAATGCAAAAAGTTTAATAATAATATGTATGTAGAAGATGGTCTTCAAACTGGTGAATTCATGAAAATCATTGGGACTACAGTCAAAATAATTGTATGTTATTTACTTTTTGACATCGATTGACAAAATAATTGCATAAATCAGTTTTTTTAAACCAAAATTTAATAAAAACTTTGTTGGTGCTGACATTAGAACCACCATTACAACAAGATATCTTTCTAGTGTTGACAACACCATTATAGTAAGATACCTCAAGAGAGACATATGTAAAAAGTATGATAGTAATACGTATCCAAAAGATGGTATTGAAACTAGTAATTGTTCATGAATCCATAAGATTGTAAGGTCATTCTCATTATCATAATCATTTTCATCATCATCACCATCATCCTTGTCATCGTTATTGCTATCATTACATTATCATCATAATCAACATTCATGCCATCATCATCAACTCCATCATCATCCTCATCATCATCATCATTATGGACATTGTTTGCAATGTTCATAATTATAGATGTTGTAAGAGATATCCTCAACCCAAAAAATGTGATCAATGCTAGAAAAGGGTTGTTTAGGACACAATGATATAAGTAAGAGAAATAACAACTCTATTTTTGAGAGATGATTGATGATCATCATCATCACCACTGTTATCATCATCATTGTTGTCATCATCATCATTCATGCCATTATTGTTTTTGATGATGACCTAGATGAAAATGATGATAATGATGATGATGATGACACCAAAGATAATGCTTATGATTATGAAAATGATAACATTTAAAAATTGGGAAGATTTGCCAAGGTCATTAGCATCGTCATCATCATAATCATTGCCATCATCATCATTGACATTGTAACCACTATTGTCTTTATCATCATAATCACAATTCATGTCATCGCCATCATCTTCATTTTTATCATTATCAACATTATTGACATTGTTCAATTGTTCATAATTGTCAATGCCATAAGGAATATCATCAATGCAGAAAATATGATGAGCGTTGGAAAAGGGATGAAAAAGCGAACACAGAAATGGGGGCAAAAATAGAAGTAAAATTGGATGAAAAGTGGATGCAACATAAGTAGATGCACAACAACATGAAAAGCCTGACACAAAAGTGGATGCAAAATCATATGCAGTTGTCAATGCAAACTTGGATGCAAACATGAATGTAAAAGTGGAAGCAAACATGGGTCCAATGGTAGGCATAAAACTTGGCACAAATTGTGGTGAAACAATTGTGGATGCAACAACGGACGCAGAAAAGGACACAAACTTAGATGCAAAAAAGAGACAAACATGGATACAAAATAAGATGAAAAAAGGGATGTAAACATGGACACAAACATGGGTGCAACAGTGGACACAAAATTAGATGCAAAAATGGGTGCAACAAAAGTTGATGCAATAGGGGATGCAAATACAAAATATTCGATGCAAACTTGAACACAAAAGAGGGTGAAAATGTGGATGCAAAAGTGGAAGAAATGTGGTTGCAATGGTAGGTGCAAGATATTGCGCAACAAAAGGAGATGTAACAATAGACAAAAAAAATGTGCAAAATAAGATACAAAAAGGGATGTAAAAGTGGAAGCAAACATTGATGCAACAGGTGAAATAAAATTGGATGCAAAAAATGGATACAATGGAAGTAGATGCAAAAGTAGATACAAAATGAGATGCAAAACCCAATGCATAACCTTGACACAAAAGTGGATGCAAAAAAGAGATGCAATATTTGATGCAAAAGAGGATGTGAACATGGATGCAAAATTGGAAGCAAACGTCAGTACAACAGTAAGTGCAAAACATGGTGCAAATTGTGGCACAACAAAAGTGGATGTAATGATAGATGCAAAAAAAGAATCAAACTATGATGCAAATGAAGATGTAAAAAGGGATGCAAAAAGTGGACTTTAAAATGGGTGCAACAATGGATGCAAAAGTGGATGCATTAGAAAATGAGACACAAAACCCGATGCAAATCCTGATCCAAAAGTGGATACAAAAGGGGATGCAAAAATAGATGTAAAAGTTGATGAAATCCTAGATGCAAATGAGGATGCAAACGTGGATGCAAGATTATAATCAAAAGTGGGTGCAAAAGGAGGTTCCAAACTACGCGCCAATTGTGGCACAAAAATAGTAGATGCAATAGTGGGCACAATAATAGATGCAAAAGAGGATGTAAATATGGATGCAAAACAAGATGGAAAAGTGGATGCAAAATTATATGCAAAACTAGACACAAAACTCGATGTAAAACTTGGCGCAAAAGGGATGCAAAAATGGATGCAAAAAATGATTTAAAAAAGGATGCAAAAGTCCATGCAAAAGTTGATGCAAGTGTAGGTGCAAAAAGTGGATGCAAATGAGAATGTAAAAGTATGTCAAACAAAATTAGGTGCCAAACTTGATGCAAAACCTGGAAAAAAACCTAGTGCAAAGGATGACACAAAAATTGGCATAAAATTTGGTGCAAAACCCGATGCAAAACCTATTGCAATACCTGGTGCTAAACTTGGTGTAAGATTTGGTGCAAAACTCTATGCAAATTTTGTGTCAAGTTTTGCACCATATTTGATAAATGGATGCAAATGGCACCAAAAATGGGCTGTAGATGCAAAAAAAAGAAGTAAAAAGGGACGCTAATCATAGGGATTTGTTGTAGTGGCAAGTTGTCGAGGAACTTCAACCCGAGCTGATGGTTATGTCAGGTTCTCACAGTCTTGAGGTTAGTTCCAATCCTGATCAAAACTGTGATGTATCTTTCAAGGCTCCTCATCACTGTACCGCACAAATTGAAAACCCATCTATATCTCAAATTTAGCATCTGACACCTGTTTTGCATGACCCCATTGCTCAATCATTGGAGCAATCATACATGGTGAGCTCTGTTGTGAAACGTAAGATTTCTTCTTTCTATATGTCTACCCAGTTTCGAAGTTTGAAAGTTTGTTCTTGTGTGTCTTTGAGTTGCAGTGTGTGCTGAACACCATAATGCTTCCGTGTAATGTTTTACATGTGCTTTTCTTTCATATTTTTTTACATGCATTTTCAAACTTTGAATATCATAGTATCCATCACCTTATCTTAATTATTTTCTATGGTTATTGTTGAATATATTTCTTGATATGCATTCCCTTGCCTATACAAGTGAGCCGATGCATCAGTGGTTACAATGAAAATTTCATTTTACATAGGTCTGGCCTATTATCGGTTACTGTAGGAGTAGGGGTATTTTTTTGTTTTCATTGATTTTTGTTTTGTTTGATTAACTTTCCACCCTGCTCTTTTCTTTTCTTTTAGTTGTAGGATAGCTTTTGCATGAGGTCGGGTTTTCTTTTTGGAGCAAGCATGGTGAAGTTCACGAGGAAGTTTTCATTAGGGGATTTTTAAGGTCTAAAATGGGCCTCCTAAGAAAAATGTACATCCAAAATAAAATTTATAAGAACCAATAGGATTCAACATGATGATGTCAACCATGAGGGATGATTCACCATTGTTGGAGTAAAAAGGTACAAATATTAAAAAATAATAAAATAATAAAACTACTTTTTCAACTCATATTTTCAACTTATCTCCCTTAGTTTTTACTCAAATGTCAAAAGGGAGTACTTGTTGGATGAAAAATTTAATTCCTCATCCAAGGAGTACTCATATTGCATACCTTTCATGGACCCTACTACATGAAAAATGAGAAATACTTGAAAAAACGTGATTGCAATCACGTTTTTCATGTATTTCTCATTTTTCATGTAGCAGGGTCCATCAAAAGTATGCAACATTGGAACTCCTTTGATGAGGAATCAAATTCTTTAGCCAACAAGTGTTTCCACTCAAATTTTGAGTAAACCCACATGGAGATGAGTTGAAAAAACGAGTTGAAAAATAGTTTTGTCTTTCTTCCCTCTAAAATTTGATGATGTAATCTAATCTTATTTTATTATTTCCACTATTATTTTATAATTTCCTTAGGAGGCCCATTTTAGACCTCAAAAATCCCCTACTGTCAACACTTGGTTATTTATTTATTCCCTCTCTTTGCGTGAATATTTCATCTTTTAGTCGATGACACCGCGATGGAGAATATGTTATTTTTTGGAGAAAACTACAGTGGAAGCACGATTCTTGAATCTATAAATAATACTACCTATTCTAATAAGTTTTTTGACTTTCAGTTCAATGTCAACAAAGTCGAGTAGAGTAAGGAGGGGAGGAAAATTTAAGAAATTTTTCTGAGGTATATAGATATCCTTCTATGAAGGGACAACCTCTTCCAGGATCCCTCTTCCACATCATTAAATTAATAAGTTCCTATGCACAATTCTTTGAACAAAAAATGAAAAAATAAAATGAAGGCAAAAGAAGAGAAAGGCTTCCTGTGCAAAGAGTTGAAGCAATCAAATTTGTTGGGGTATTATCCAGGCTTGCTGGGAGTAGAGAAATGTTTGTGTTCTTGAAGTGACTCCACCGGGGTACTGCCCGGGCCTACGGGAAGTGGAGCAACACTAGAGATTAAAACTAAGACTCTGACAATTCTTTTCACTAGTGTATCTATATACTCCTAATCCCCAATCAAAACAACATAGTTTGACTTCGGTTGGTTAAGTGTGTCTCCAATGAATAGAATGGTAGGGAATATATATTTAACGCAAGCTAAGTGAAGAAGCTATGGTGATCAAAGACCTAATAATCATTCCTGAAGAGTTAGACATGTTTTGCATGAGACAAGATCTATACAGAGAGCTTGAGTTCTACGAGTGTGTCACCAAGTATCGTAGCTGCTACAACCACGCCCCAAAATTTTACCCCTGCCTTGATTTTGGAGCCTTCCTTCTATCCACATGAGCTTATCTTCTACTGTTGTCAAGTATTCATGGCATGTTAAAGAATTATCTTTTATGCACGCTTGTGTTAGCTTGTTTTGATCTTGATCTAAATCTTCTAAGTCATAAGCAACCTTCTAACATGACCTTGCAACATTGCTGGCCTTGCCTCCATAAACTATGCAATCTTGGAAGGCAGGCCAAGCTTGCCTCCAAAAACTACGAAAACCTTCTTGGTAGGCTAGTCACGAGGTCAATAATTGCACAGTTCTAGATGGAAGCCCCACCTTGTTGATGGAAATTGTGGAAAGCATCCCTTGAGCTTAGAAACTACGCAATGCACTGAGTCAAGAAGTTACCCAATCCTCAAGGAATTGCACAATCTTTCTTGACAGTGTGCATGCAAAGTTTCCTAAAAAAAAAAAAAAGAGAAAATAAAAAAAAAGAACAAAAATCAACCCTATAAAATAGGGATCCATTAATTAGTTCCCCGAAGGTCACACACTCACTATTTTTGGAACTTTCTGCCAAGTGTCTCTTTTTCCTTGATTTTAGGCATGCACCCCAATAAGTCTATATCTATTTAATTGATGCCCCTATAGGTCATTTTTACATTCAATCTTGGAGCTCAAGGAGATCAAGGAGCCTTCAATGGAGTTTATGGCACTTTTCTGGATGATTTTTTATTTGTCGTATTTTGTAGCCTTTTCCATCACTCTTTGTCGTTTAACTTCTATGAGTGTTGTTTTGCTCACTTATTTTTATGGTTTCCATAGTTTTAATCTATATTATATTTAGCAAGTGTTTTCTTGGTCTTTCATTCACCGTTTACAAGTGTCACATTAGTTTTATTTTTTTCCTATTAGTGGTCATCATTGCGGCGACTCTTCTTGCATGTTTTTTTTGCTTTTGCATGTTAATATTATGCACTTGTTTTGCACTGATCTATCCATACATAGTTGCATCTACACTTTAACATGCACCATCACTCAGATATTTTTGTTTCCCACACTCTCATTAGGCAGATATTCCCTTTCCTTGGCCAGTTTTCACCTTTTCCAGCTAGGCATTGCACAAGTCTAAGGCTCAAGAACTCATCTTGGCCTTTGAGAATGCGCAATGCGAAGTCTCTCCCATTGTATTCCCAAGTTGGACTGCACATTTCCTAGGATGTAGCCTCAAGTTGCATCAATGGCTACTAGGAATCCACAATACGCAGTTCCCTTATTCAGTCTCCCTCCCTTCACTTCTAGAATTGTGCAATTTTCCCAGTCAATGCATGTGGTTGTGCCAATTCGTTACCAACCAAGAAATGATAAAAATTGTATTTATGGCTTCTTTGATTTGTGATAAGATGTATTATATTCTTCACATACACTGTTTCTATATCATATGAATTAAGATGCAAATATCAGGATATCAGTAATCAAATCTCCAAATCTCTTGATTCTTGCTATTTATTCATCTATTTTCCAATTGGTTACCAACCAAGAAACCTTGCAGTTTGAATTATGGCTTCCTTGATTTGTGATACAATGTATTGTATTCTTTGCATATATAGTTTTCTATATATTAAATAAGTAGGTTAGAAATACATATATTCCAAAGAAATTGAGGCAATAACAGATATCATATGAATTAAGATGCAAATGCGGAGGAAATCAATAATTAAATCATATCGTCCATGGAATAAAATGCAAACAAAAATGTTAACACACAAATATAATATCATGCAAGAAATTAACAAATGAAACTCCATAAAGATCAATCACAATTTAAATCTTGAATTTATTAAAGAATGAATGGAGCGCTTAAAATCACGCGGCCTAGATCAATAGGAATATGTACTCAAAAGCATCTAAATATTTAAAGACTAATTTTCTGCACTGATAGTACAAGGAGAACTTGTTATATTTAACTTGATTGTCAATATTCTTAGTAATAGAAGGGCTAAATCTAATGATGAATCATTATGCATCTAGGGCTTGGTATACAGATGATCCACTTTTCTTGTTTGTGAATACTTTCCTTCCTTCATCACGGGAGAAGGAAGTACCATCAATGCCAATCCTAGAATTATCCCCTGCTAGCCGCCCAATGTTCCATTTCAACAACTAGATGAAATCCTCACCAAGAACCAATCTAACTTTCTTCTCCGAAGATTCACACATTTACACCCCTTCTTACATAGATTTACCTTTGAATAAACTCTCTCCACCATAGCTTCGTTGACACCACTGAGTTCTAGGTTAATTTCAACCCTATTTTTAAATCTAATACTTCATTCTAACTCTTCAAGCCAAGCTAAATATGCCTTGGAATTCCCATGATCACCACATCTCTAATGTGAAGGATTTATGGGAAGTAAATTCATAAATGATGAAAAACTAATGAATTAACTGTGCATAAGGAACAATTTTTATTTTATTTGTTTGCCGTCATTTTGTCGAAATATACGAATCTCACCTTTAATGTTAATGAAGGATTTCTAGCAGACCTTTCATTTTCAACTCTATTGGTTGTACCATCCTCCAATTGCATTTAGGTTGAGATTTGTCTATAATATGTAAAATATCCAAAGCATATCCCTTCATCACCTAGTGCTCTATCCATATCTTCCTCGAAAGACCCATAACTAGTTCCCTTGGTGGTGATGGATCCATCTTTATAGGGATGTTTGCAACAATCAACGATTTGAACCTCATCAACAACCATGTTTTACAGAATCCTATCTCTACATTGTTTTGCATATTCATCCTCCTAAGTGTTTTCCTTCATGGAGCTTTTTGGAAAACTTTTCCCCACCCTCAAGAACTTAAAGCAACAATGAGATTGTTGATACCTTGAAAACCTCATATAAATTAAGGGGTATATCCCTTACAAGCCATTGACATGTGTTCTTGAATGGTTGTAAACATCCCCTACATTTTGGTTAAAACAAACCTCAATTATATTGAACTTGGATGGGTAGGGAAAAAGTCATCCAGGTTTTATAATTATATCACATGATCATGTACTTAGCAATTGAGATATAGGTGCAAGGAGTCACCATTTTGTATATGTGAGTGATAGAGAGAGAGTGTGTCTATAGCCTTGATTATTCACCTTAAACTCAATTCATAAATCTAATCATAAAAACTAAGAAAATAAATCCTTTCAATTAATTAATTGAAGACTTTACATCCCTTTTTTTATTTTATTCCTTAAATTTTAATTAATTAGAAACTTTATAAAATAAATAAATAATTAAAACATAATTAAAAAAATTTAATCATACAAAACTATTATATAGTTGAAATCAAAAATATATATCAATAAAATTAAATGTATTTAAAAAATAATTATATCATTGAAAACATAAATTTTAAATATATCATACCTAATTAGATACTAACTTCAAAATAATATTATAAGATGGAATTAGATTTAAATAATTACTTTAACCACAAATGTGATTGATCTACTAATAAGCATATAAATAAATATTTATGTAAACCTCGTGAATTTTACAGAGCTGAGACAAGTAACTAATTACATTTGCATAAGAGAAAACTTGGGGAAATAGGTGAATTTAGTGGAATAATTTTTTCCCATCCAGATGTAATTAGTTTTCAAAAATCTCCATCCCACCACACTATCCTGGCTAATGTAATTGGTTTCCCAAAAATTTCTCCAACACCATACACCATACATTGTCCTAGCGATTTCTCAATTTTTTGATTGAAAACTCTGAAGTTAATTATTTATATGTCACACTTAACTAAGTGGAAAATCTATAAGTATCATGGTATATGGCCATATATTGTGACTATCTTACCCGGAAAATATGGCGATTTCCTTTCAAGACTTTGCACTGATATTTTGCCTAATTCTGAGGTTAATTATTTATATGTCACCCTTAACTAAGTGGAAAATCTATAAGTATCATGGTATATGGCCATATATTGTGACTATCTTACCCGAAAAATATGGCGATTCCATTTCAAGACTTGGCACTTGATATTTTGCCTAAGCAATCTAGCACCTGATATGGTGATTTACATCAAGTTGAGAATAAATTTTCAGACCTCTGAAGCAACTAAATCAATGGGTATTCCATTCAAGGATGGTGAGTTATACCAGACTGCGTTTTCACCATCGACCTCTTGTTCCCTCCCTCTCAGGTCTTACACATCACTACAGAAACATTCCCTAATAACCCTAAAAAGAGAGAAATGTAACAAGCCCTAATAAAGTAGGCCACACAACACGCCATGAAGAAAAAGCAACCATGTTAAACTTTGATCAAAATAAACAAATATCAATGATCAATATTGGCATTGCCATCATCATAAGTGAAGAGGGGGTTAATGAAAACTACGAGCGGGATATCGCCTTTGGATATGCTTAGTAACGAATGTTATCCCGGGTGGTTGGGACGGTTCATTAATGAACTCCCCACCCATGTTCAATTTGCGATTGATTCTCAATATGTTGTTGTGGGTTGACGTAATGATGATGTACATTTTTTTTGAAAAAAAAAAAGAAATCCATGTAGAGCCAACAGAGTGAAAGATTATGCCATGTTATTAATTAAATAAAATTATAAACAAATTTGACACTCGTTATTTAATGGTTTTGAAACTGAAAATCTATTCATAAACCTTTGATATTATTTATAGGATTAGATGGTGTATTAGATTAAGAATATTTTTACTATATAGATTATTACTAATTATAAACAAATTTGACACTCGTTATTTAATGGTTTTGAAACTGAAAAGCTATTCACAAACCTTTGATATTATTGATAGGATTAGATTGTGTATTAGATTAAGAATATTTTTACTATATAGATTATTACTAATTATTGTATAAAAATCTAAATTTAATTTTAATGGTAATATAATATTAAATATAAAAATAATTATGAAGGTTAAAATATATTTTTCATAAAAAAAATAATTTTAATAAGTAAAGAGTTATAAGTATTTTGTTTAAAAAATATATATATTTTTCAAATTACCATGGATTAAGAAAATCTTTTTATTTGCATAATAAAAAGAGAAATTAACAAAATTATATTTTAACAATGTAAAATTTAAAATTTAAAAGTTATTCATTTTCATTTTATAATTTTATTTGAGTATGCTCAATGCATATATAATGTCAAGTTAGTTTTGTTTAATAAAAATAATAAAATCTTTAAAATAAGAGACATAGAACCCAAAGATAATGATATAAGGTAACACATAGACTTTCAAACATATGTATAATAAAATGGAAAAGAACAAAACAGAGAGAGCATCGTTGTAATATGTATGTTATTTCATAAGTAAAAATGAGAGGAGGAAAATAGAGAGAACATCCTTGTAATATGACAGAAGTATGAATACATCTTAATAAATATATAATATGATATTTTTCTTGAATAATAAATACTTATTTCGCATAAGAATACAATGCACACGTTTCACTAAAACATTTAGAGACAATTCTTCTTTATGATATGTGTTGTGATTACAATATTTATTTGGTGAGGTAATTTGGTACAACAAACTATTAAGCTATTTAGGAAATCCATACACTCCATGAAATGGTTGTATGTGAGGGGGCATTACCCAAAGTCTAGCTTTATCCTGAAGTATCATCATACACACAACTCCACCAAATCCAATCCCTATTCCTAACTCTACTGCACTTAATGACACATGTTAATTCACATGACTCAACCATCCCCAATCTCTACTAATAGTAGTGCTTCTTGGCTGCACTCCGCTTTTCGTACATGGTTGTAAAGGATTCCCGCATAAACATGCGTTTCCTTGAAATTAAATCACATTGAAAGTGTCAAATTGTGTTCCTTTTGGGATTTTTCCACAAAGTCTATTACATGAGAGATCCAATGATGCCAACATAGTTAATGCAGTGAGCTCCTAAGGTATACTTCCATTTAAATTATTGTCTGACAAGTCCGATTCCTCCAAAGTATGTATCTTACTAAGAGATTTGGGGATTTGACCTGTTAAATCATTTCTAGATCAATTCAATAACCTCAAGCTACTTAGACTTCCTATGCTTGAAGGTATTTCTCCAATAAGACTATTGTTGGATAGGTCAAAAAGGATGTTTGTGGCCAACACATATGTGAAAATATACTCACCACATCAATCATGGAATTGTCTCTATTACTATTTGAGTAATACATAGAAATTTGAAACTTTTTGTTACATTATTTCCAAACCTCTTCTAGGAATAAAGGATTGACCTGCAAATTACCAATAGATTGAAATTGCTTCCAATAGAGCTTTCGCCAAGATTAACCTCACTCCCAATGAAATCAATTTGTTTCACTACTTGTTAATTCTCCTTTTAATAACTTATATTCACCATTTCTAGCCATTTTCCCCATAATGATCAGGTTTTAGGAAGAAACTGAAATATCATGTTAGAAAGGGAAACATTTGGATGCACTAACCTTACATCATCCTCTTTTAGCTAGTTGAAAGAAATAGAGGCTTATGCATTTCACCATCATCCAAAATGCTAACTAAATTTGTTGAGAGTTTCTCCTAGTTTCTTTGCAACTCTCTAAGAGACAACAAAAAACACAAGGACATAATCTAAATATATTATATGGTTTAAGAAAAGAGATGTTCCCAATTTTATTCCTTTTAGAACTCATATCCTTTTTTCCCCTAGAATAGCTTACATAGCCCTTCAACCACTACCCAAGAAAACAATGTAGGTAATGGATATCTCCATCTTTGTCCTTTAATGGGTTTTAAGAAATTCATTGTTGATCCATTTATTAAAAGTGAGAATCAACATATTAAGATAGAATCCATAAGAAAACTGCCAAGGAGATAAAGAACCATTCTTCTCAAATACAACTGCTTTTCTCTATCACATTCTTTGGATAAGTTTGCCTTCTATACTAATGTAGTCTAGTTAACTCACTTAAGGGTGCATCATATGTTTTCCATTCTAATATAACTATATTCATATATTATGCTTCCTCTAACGTTGTATAATTGAACCTGAATGGACTACATGGTTTGATATCCACATTTTCAACCTACAATGGGATTGGGTGATGATTTGATGCCCATGCTATCTCCATTTAGGATATTATTCCTTTTGGATTTACCATAATGGATTTTAACACCAAAAGCCTATATAATATTTTTGTAACTCTTCCATCCATTATTCTCATATATTTTCATATGGAAACCAATTTGAGTAGCTCCATATCCACGAAAACAACCTCCTTAATATTGTTCAAAAGAAATCTACTAAAGAATTTCCCGAGATACTTTTGCCCATATCTCTATTCCTTTGATGGTGAATTTTAAATTCCCACCCAAAAGAATATCCCTAATTCAAATTCCCTCCCTTAAGAATTTCCCTAATTTTTTAGAAAACCATACCCTAATTTTTTATTTTTACATGACATGATCATGGACTTAGAAATTGACATATAGGTTCAAGGATTAACCATTTTGTATATGAGAGAGAGTATAGAGTTGATTATTCACTTTAAACTCAATTCATAAATCTAATCATCAAAACTTGGAAGAAAATAAATCCTTTCAATTAATTAATTGAAAACTTTACATCCATATTTTGTTTTATAATAAGAAAAGTATAATTGAAAACATAATCCTTAAATTTTAATTAATTAGAAACCTTATAAAAAACTTAATTATAGAAACCTAATTAATTTTTTTTAATCATACTAAACTATTATATAATTGAAATTAAAATTACATACCAATAAAATAAAATATATTTAAAAAATAATTATAAAATTGAAAAACATAAATTTTAAATTTTAAATATTTTATAGTTAGACACTTATTTCAAAATAAAATTATAAGACCAATTAGATTTAAATAATTACTTTGATCTTATAACAAATTTGCACAGTTACATTAATAAATATAGTTGATATACATCTTAAATATATAAATAAATCTTTCTGTAAACCTTGTGAATTTTATAGAACCAAGAAAATAAATAATTACATTTACATAACAAAAAACTTGTGGAAATAGATGAATTCTGTGTGATTAAGTTTTTCCATATAAATGTTATTAATTTTCAAAACTCTTCATTGCACTAAACTATCCTAGTTAATGAAATTGGTTTCCAAAAATTTCTCACCACTATCATGGCAATTTCTCAAATTTTTGATTGAAATTTATGAAGTTAATTCTTTATATGTCACACTTAACTAAGTGAAATATTTATAAGTATCATGTTAAATGGCCATATATTGTGACTATCTTAAGCAGAAAATATGTCAGTGTATTGAACAGATGTGCACGACTATCCATTGGCCCCACAAATCCATGTAGAGCAAACACAGTGGAAGATTATGCCACGTTATTAATTGAATAAAAATTATAAATAAATTTGATACTACGTAGAAAACTTAATATTTATAATCTTGTGAGATTATTCATTGGATTGTATTTTTAGTCCCTGCCCTCAGGTATGGACTATAGTAATCGAAAACGAAGGAGATAGCATTATTTGAGCCGTTTTTACTTCGGGTTTATTAGCGATAAACAAAGTTCTTAGAAAGATATTAATATATCGTAGTCGTTTTTACTTCGGGTTCATTAGCGATAAACAAAGTTTTTAGAAAGATATTAATATATCGTAGCCGTTTTTACTTCGGGTTCATTAGCGATAAACAACATTCTTAGAAACATATTAATATATCGTGTTATTTGACCTCTTCCCGAGGACCGAAGCTGGACCGAAGCTAAAACAATAAGTTATAAGTTATTTTTGTTTGTGTGATATTTTCAAACTTGTAAATCCTACCACCTAAACATGTTAGCATTATGTAAGGAAATTAAATGTTAGCTCAGCTCTACCACCTAAACATGTTAGCATTATGTAAGGAAATTAAATGTTAGCTAAGCTCTCACGAACACACTGGTATATATGAACATATAAGCATCCGCAGGTTTTGCTGGTATATATGAACATATAAGCATCCGCAGGTTTTCCTGGATACACCTAGCTACCCACATGGCAATTTCACGGCACATCTATACATGTGGGTGTTTCCAGATAGGAGGGCCTCAAGAATACAAACAGCACGGGCAGCAGCAGCAGTTTGATCATTTGACTTGCCATGAAACAGCACGGGCAACACCAGCAGTTTGATCATCTAGCTTGCCATGTTTTTAACAGCAACAATATGCACCAGCAGCGCAAGTAGCAAAGAAAGCACCACCACCTGAGTAGAAAGCACCACCACCTGAGTAAGCACCAACAACACAAGTAGCAGAGAAGCACCACCACAGCTACCTGTCGCCTATGCTGCCATCTGCGTGAATGGCTCTGCACCGGGAGCCACCACTGCGTGAATGGCTCTGCGCCAGGAGCCAGCCACCATTGCTTGATGTGGTATGCGAGCTCTAAATAACTTCGTGTTACGAGCTTATACTTGACTATGTCCTTCAACCTAAAATACCAGAATGCGGCTGTTACAGGCTGGGTTCCAAGAGAGTCGGCTGCCAAGTTCTTTCTCCTTAATTTTGCTTAGATGATCTGTCAATTGCAGCGGCTGCCTTTTTCTTCCAAGAAAGGTGAGTATAGGGCTTCGCTCTAATCCTATATACAGATTTCAACTGGCCTGTGTGAACCCAAAATAAGTATTCGCTACCACAGAAGTTGAGAATTAGGGTGAGGTGCTGCCCTAAACAACCTTAGGAAGAGGAAACCAGCCACCGAACGTAGCTTAGAATGCCCTTTCTGCCCCGTTGAGGTTTCACTGGTCCAAACTGAACTCCTGAACGTCCAGCGATTTGAGTTTTGGACTCTGTTAGAGCACCACTTGGCTTAGGTGGACTTTGCTGCATGACCAGCACGTTGGTAGCCACAGGGTTCCACAGGTAGCCTTCGGTTTTTGGGTAGAGAGAATCCTCGGTGGCTACAAAGAAGAGATGACTTTCACTGCCTAGAAACTGAACTCGTTGAGCTAGTAAATAACCATAGAGAGCTCCTTGGCTAGAACAGATTCAAATTGCTTTAAGAGAATATGTTCTTACAGGACAAAGAGAAAAAGAGTGACTTCAAACGGGCGAGGATGCTACCTTGGATACGTGTGTGCCTGCCTGCAGAATACATGAAGGCGCCCATGTTGGTTCAGACAAACACCTTGATGCAGGGCTACTGTAACATCACACCCAACTTGCCTCTGAGAAGAACAATCACCACCTCAAAGGAACAATCACCACCTCAGGGGATCTGGTTCCCCTCTCCTACATTGTCGGAGTGATCATCGCTCGCCCCAACTCAAAAGCCCTCTCGCCTCATTGCGACCTATTGGATGTCATGGACACTCTCCACAAAGGCGGCTTCAGAAGTTGGCTAGGATGGCTCGAATAAACCCGGGTTGGGAGATGAAATGAAACTGACCTGGACTTGGACCTGCTTGCTGCTTCGACGTTGGGACCTGAAGAGAGGTGGAGCCACGAAAAGATATGGCTATGGCACAAATGATAGGAAATAAAACTTATAACCTTATTCAATGACATTGGTCAAAAATGCATGTGGAAATATTTTCATAGATTGAATGCACTTTCTTTAGAAATTGTCTTTCTTTTATAAAATTATAGGATATCTTTTCAACTACATGCTCTCGACGAGATTCAGCGGTAATCATGAATGCGAATCTTTCCAAATCGTGCAATCGCTTAACTGCAAGTCCAAAAGATCCTGGCTGTTGAATTCAGTTCTGTGCAGCTCAATAAAAACTAAGGGCCCTTAGTTTGGTAAAGTAATCCCTCAGAGCAAGCAGGCGTTGAGCTGGTTGACCGGTTGTAAGGATACGTTGCATCTACTGCAGAGCTTGTTGATGGAGATTGTCCGACTCGTATGGAGATTGTCTGACTCGTATGTCCAGGCACACCCTCCTCGATTGTCATATGTTGTTATGTTCGATTGTCATATGTTGTTAAGTTTGGCACTCTTGTTTTATTTACAGGCCTAATAGACCACCTGTAGCTTACCCAGTCTTCCACAACATCCTCATCGAGTGATGAGGCAGGGCGCCCATGTGACACGTCAGGGTACCTTGGTAAATGTTCAACGACATCAATTTGTTCCCTGGTGATCTACGGTGCAGCTACATTTGCAACCCTAATTCATTGCATTACCCTAAGTCCTCCTCACATTTCGATTCTTCCACCGTGTTAGGGGTGAGGACTTGCAGAGGTAATCTGCCTGGTTATCATATAGATGCCACTGCATCTCTATATTGGTCATTCTTCATCGCTGATGGTATCATTTCCTCTTCAATTGCGACATAAGGTTGAGAAAGGTAACAATTACAAGTATCGCCTTTAACAAATTCAGGGTTTTATATTGATTAATTTACATTTTTTTTTTGCATTCTGGTTTCCAACAAAACAATTTATTTGGGTCCATAATTGGTAAGAGGAGGTGGCTACCGGTCCATGTTGGGGTGGCCTCATCTCCGGTGTTTACAAATGGGTTTTGATTTCTTTATGCCGAATATACAGGTACCAACTGTATCCTTTGGTTTGGTGGTTTTTGTATAACAACGTAATTTTTTGTACAAGGTTTTCATACTAACTCATTTCTCGTCTTGTTCTGGGCATATCCGAAGATGGCGCCAAGCTCTATTTCTGATTCTTGCATTTTCTCATAGGTAACAGCCTCTTAGTGGTTTCTCATTTTCTAGTCTTTATCTTCATTCAAGGATTTGATTCTTACTGCGTTTTCTTTTTCTTTTCCTGTATACTCTTGGATGCACGTATCCATCTCTCACGGGTCTAAGATTTGAGTACGATGTGACCAAGGTTTCTTTCTCTGATTACTTATGGGTCAACCTGAATTCTTCTCAAGGTCGGTGGAATTTCGTCATCTCGTTGGAGTTTTGGGACCACAATGTTGTCCAAGCTCCTGGAATGCCTGATAAACTTCATCACTGCCTGCAGCTCCTTACTCCACCAATCAGGTCTTTCTTCTGATGGTGGGTAAGGCCAATCCCGATCAGCTTCAAACAGGTGATGAAGCTTTGCAAATCTAGAAGCACCCATATTCTCGGAAACAATTTCCTTCCCCTTAGCATGAAGTTCATTAGCATCTACATCCTGTGCAGAGGATTCAGGCTGCCTTTTTGTGGGCTTATCACTATCTACAACAACGATATCCATCTTTCTCCCAATGCTTCCTTCAACGTGATATTTGTGCTTAGATTCCGTTTTACTTGCATCATCTGAAGCTAATTCCAATTTCGACCCCATGATCTTGGCAAGGTCCTGGCTTTTCAAAAGGTCTTGGCTTCTACCCATCAGCTCTTGGCTCCTTCCAAGGTCTCCGCTGAACATATCATGATGTAAATACATATCATCGTCCTTGAGTCTTGCAAGTCCAAAGTCTGCAATACGAGCACTGAAATTGTCATCTAATAGCACATTGTTGGGCTTTACATCTCCATGGATGATGGGCGGATCACAATCAAGGTGCAGAAATGCCAGAGCCTGCACAACATCAACGATAATATTGAATCTCTTCTCCCAATCCAACTTACCAGGCAAAGTCAGATCATCCTTCTCAAACAAAGCTTTCTGCAGGCTCCCGTTCTACATATATTCATAAACGAGGAGCCTCCTCTTACCATCTACACAGTAACCCAAAAGGCTAACGATGAAAGGAGAGTGCAACCCGCCTATGATGGCCATCTCGTTCTGAAACTCTCGTTCACCTTGCAGGGACAAGGCATCAAGTTTCTTGACAGCCACCTCCTTGCCATTGCGCAAAACTCCTTTGTAAACAACCCCAAATCCTCCTTTCCAAACAACCCCAAATCCTCCTTTCCCTAGCTTCATCGAATCGTCAAATCGTCAAATGAGCTGGTAGCACCCTTCAATTCCCTATAACTGAACCTCTGAAGCTTAACTCGCGAAAAATCATAGGGATTGGTTCTGCTGCTCTTCACACAACTGTAGTACAAATACACAAAGAACACTATGAGTACAAACATGCCCAACCCAAGTGCTCCGAGCCCAAGAACCAGGGTCTGGTTATTGGCTCCAGAGTCATGTTGGTTAGAGTCTTCTGCCTTTGGTTTTAGTTGATCCGGGTGGATGCTCTGAAATGAGTACGCTGATGATGGAGATCCCACGGATCGTTGTGGGTATAACTTTCTGGATGACATCTTGCCTACGTAAACGCAGAGCTCATAACTCTTCTTCATTAATAGTTCAATAAATGAATGCCTTATCCTTGTATCCAATCATGGAGATAAGCCTAACTCCCTGCATTAATTCAAAATCCCAGTTGTCCATACCTGAAAATGATTCCACAGAAAGAAAGGAGCCTTCAAGTCATTGATGTCTGTAGACCATCATAACAGAACTGCACCTAAAAACAGCCTAATTATCTGCTTCTTGCACCATAATCTCAACAGTGTAGCCAGATGAAGAGGGAGGAGATTTTAAAAGCAGGAGGGGTTCAGATTAGAACCCCAAGTTTGGAGAAACCTATTAACCACAATGACTTGACAGAACTCACATTTTGAAAGAAGGGTTGACTTATTGTCCAGTGGAAGAAAGCAAAGCAACATATATTCAGAAGTTCACGATCAACCTAGGCCTGTGGGAAGCAGAAACAAAGATTTGAAATTGTGTGATGAAATTTTTAATGAAATGAAGCAACCTACCCACCAACTCAGCACGGATGACAAAGATTGAATGGACAATATACATTCCTGAGGACATACATCAGTGAATATTTATCTACAAGACTGAGGATTGGAAGTTGGAATGGAGTTGGGGAATTAGAATAAGAAGATAGGGACGACAAGCATAGCAAAGATCTAGGCAGTCAGGTAGTTGTCAAAAACTCTTGGATGCACGTATCCATCTCACTGGTCTAAGATTTGAGTACGATGTGACCAAGGTTTCTTTCTCTGATTACTTATGGGTCAACCTGAATTCTTCTCAAGGTCGGTGGAATTTCGTCATCTCGTTGGAGTTTTGGGACCACAATTTCTATAAGAAAAAATGTTTTCTTACCTATGCTACCGACAATAGGGTTCAACATTTCCGTTGAAAACCCTCAAGGCTAGATGCATTTGTTGCCTGTACTACGGGAATCTTCCTAGTGTATACTTGTCTATGATACTTTGCATGGCAGTTTATAACCAGCCTTTCTTGTACTTTGGCCCTATATCTACCATGATTGACTCTATTTTAGTTTTGGTACTGAGTTTATCTGATTAATTTATTTTGGTGGAGGAGGAGTGCACGTCCTTGGCTTATGTTAACTTTACAAACATATTTAAAATACATTCAATTATTATGATGTTAATGGGACTGTGTTGATATCACGATGAGGGACTCCCTTAGTGTTCTGCTTTTATCTGTATAACGAAGATATTATTTCTGCTTTTATATATGGTTCTGTGATACACAGTTATTTCTATGGCAATAAACAGTCCTGTGGAAAAAAGTTATTTCTTTACTGATATGTTGCGTCTGTCAAGATTTAATGATTCCAGAATAGTTTACTATTTATTACCTATTGGATCACTATTATTCTTCAACTTCCGGTTTCACACATGCACCATTGGTTTCTCCTTTTTCCTAAATTATAAAAGAAAACCCACGGAAATTATATGTGGAGTATTTTTCATTCTTTTGATCACGTTGAAATGTTGAGTTTAATACCATCCCTTTAGATGTTAACCTACCACATCTATCTAATAGCGTAGTTTCCACCTCTCTTTGAATTTTCTAGGCTTTTCTTTAACTTTACTCTCGTCAGTTTTTCTCATGGAATTAGTGTACTGATTCATGATTTCCCCACTAGGGTGGTTATCATCTAGAACCTCTTTCCCTCTCCCTTTTTCTTCCCCTTGATGCTGTCCAAGCTCCTGGAATGCCTGAAAAACCTTCATCACATGGTCCTTAGTGCTAAATTCTCGACTGTCATCATGTTTCCTTGACAACCAATCTCTACTCCATGGTTTCTTCTTTTGAATCTCCTTGTTATGGTTGTCCGAAGGCACTGCCTGCAGCTCCTTACTCCACCAATCAGGTCTTTCTTCTGATGGTGGGTAAGGCCAATCCCGATCAGCTTCGAACAGGTGATGCAGCTTTGCAGATCTAGAAGCACCCATATTCTCGGAAACAATTTCCTTCCCCTTAGCATGATGTTCATTAGCATCTACATCCTGTGCAGAGGATTCAGGCTGCTTTTTTGTGGGCTTATCACTGTCTACAACAACGATATCCATCTTTCTCCCAATGCTTCCTTCAACGTGATATTTGTGCTTAGATTCCGTTTTACTTCCATCATCTGAAGCTAATTCCAATTTTGACCGCATGATCTTGGCAAGGTCCTGGCTTTTCAAAAGGTCATGGCTTCTACCCATCAGCTCTTGGCTCCTTCCAAGGTCTCCGCTGAACATATCATGATGTAAATACATATCATCATCCTTGAGTCTTGCAAGTCCAAAGTCTGCAATACGAGCACTGAAATTGTCATCTAATAGCACATTGTTGGGCTTTACATCTCCATGGATGATGGGCGGATCACATTCAAGGTGCAGAAATGCCAGAGCCTGCGCAACATCAATGATAATATTGAATCTCTTCTCCCAATCCAACTTACCAGGCAAAGTCAGATCATCCTTCTCAAACAAAGGTTTCTGCAGGCTCCCGTTCTGCATATATTCATAAACGAGGAGCCTCCTCTTACCATCTGCACAGTAACCCAAAAGGCTAACGATGAAAGGAGAGCGCAACCCGCATATGACGGCCATCTCGTTCTGAAACTCTCGTTCACCTTGCAGGGACGAGGCATCAAGTTTCTTGACAGCCACCTCCTTGCCATTGCGCAAAACTCCTTTGTAAACAACCCCAAATCCTCCTTTCCCTAGCTTCATCGAATCGTCAAATGAGCTGGTAGCGCCCTTCAGTTCCCTGTAACTGAACCTCTGAAGCTTAACTCGTGAAAAATCATAGGGATTGGTTCTGCTGCTCTTCACACGACTGTAGTACAAATACACAAAGAACACTATGAGTACAAACATGCCCAACCCAAGTGCTCTGAGCCCAAGAACCAGGGTCTGGTTATTGGCTCCAGAGTCATGTTGGTTAGAGTCTTCTGCCTTTGGTTTTAGTTGATCCAGGTGGATGCTCTGAAATGAGTAGGCTGATGATGGAGATCCCACAGATCGTTGTGGGTATAACTTTCTGGATGACATCTTGCCTACGTACACCCAGAGCTCATAACTCTTCTTCATTAATAGTTCAATAAATGAATGCCTTATCCTTGTATCCAATCATGGAGATAAGCCTAACTCCCTGCATTAATTCAAAATCCCAGTTGTCCATACCTGAAAATGATTCCACAGAAAGAAAGGAGCCTTCAAGTCATTGATGTCTGTAGACCATCATAACAGAACTGCACCTAAAAACAGCCTAAATATCTGCTTCTTGCACCATAATCTCAACAGTGTAGCCAGATGAAGAGGGAGGAGATTTTAAAAGCAGGAGGGGTTCAGATTAGAACCCCAAGTTTGGAGAAACCTATTAACCACAATGACTTGACAGAACTCACATTTTGAAAGAAGGGTTGACTTATTGTCCAGTGGAAGAAAGCAAAGCAACATATATTCAGAAGTTCACGGTCAACCTAGGCCTGTGGGAAGCAGAAACAAAGATTTGAAATTGTGTGATGAAATTTTTAATGAAATGAAGCAACCTAACCAACAACTCAGCACGGATGACAAAGATTGAATGGACAACATAGATTCCTGAGGACATACATCAGTGAATATTTATCTACAAGACTGAGGATTGGAAGTTGGAATGGAGTTGGGGAATTAGAATAAGAAGATAGGGACGACAAGCATAGCAAAGATCTAGGCAGTCAGGTAGTTGTCAAAAACCCAATACATCCATTTCTTCTGCTTAATAATGAAATTTAAACGCATGGGACTGGTAGCTTGGTAAGTGGGTAACAGCTAACCCTAACCTAAAGCTTAGAGCCTTAAGAGTTAGCTCCTCAAAGTCATAATAAAATACATCTTGGGTTGCTCAACTTGACAGCAACAGCAACACACTAAGTTCCATTGACCTATTCCCAAGGCTGAAACGTTATCTCCATCAATTTGTTTCTTTCTATTTTTGAATTTCCAGATTCAAATCAAGTATATTATTAGACATTAACCTTTTTATCAGATCCTTGTAAATTTCCCATCTTCCCAATATCCCACTACACAGATTGTTCATGAATTTGGATCTTTCCTAATTCACCCACTTATAAATCAAGAATGGCAAATCAAATATAACTTTCTGAGCATCAACATACACATGAATCCCGTCCATCCATAATCAAATTTACTTTTTGATCATCATATTTATCTGCTTACAAAATCCCAAACACAAAGTACAAGCATAATTTACTTCTTTACTGTCAATGGATTTGCTTTGCGAAGGCAGTCAACTTCATATTGTGTTTCCAACCTGTCCTCTGCTGTGAAATTGAAGAACATGCCAGGTTAAAGCTATCACCATATTTTGATCATCTCCATTTACATAAATGGAGAATGGTGTTGTGGGCAGAGAATGAGGTCTGTGGATCAGTCCCCACAGAGGATGCTGATAATGATTCAAAATGAGGACGAATGTCAAAGAAGTTTAGGCTTGCAGGCCCTGCCATCCATGTGCTCTCAAGTACACGAAACTTTCATCTCATAGACTGCAAGCAAAAAAATCTGAACATACTGCCCCGCAGAAAGGAGACTCTACGTATGAGATTTCGCCATTTCTGTTCTGTTCTTTTGCTCTGGACATTTTCTGTCTCCTTTTTAAAGGAGATCTCGCCATTTTTTTCGGCCAGGGTGGAGTCAATTTATGCTCAAGCTAATAGTAAACTTCTATTGATTGCAAGCATGCCACATAGCTCAACTGACTTGAACTTTCCTCTCCCCTTACAACAAGAAAATAAACAAACTTCCACCTTTACTATCACAAACAAAGCCAAAGCCTTAGCCTATGCCTATGGATCCCAACCTCCATTAGGTGCTGCTTCATTATCTCAACAAAAACAAACTGGATCATGATTTATCTAATAATAGCTCATTGATCCTGACTTCCTCAGATTTCCTTGTGCACAAATTTGGCTTGGGATTAGGCCTAAAAAACAGAGAAAATCGTGGAAATTAATCGTTTCCTTGCCGAATTGACCGGCGTAACAAATGGTTTCAAGTCGTCGTGGAAATTAATCTTTTCGATGCCTAATTGAGTGGAGTGAGCTGAGAAATCTTAGAAGAAACAGAGAAAATCTTTTCTACTCCTAATTGAGTGGAGTGAATTGAGAAATCTTAGAAGAAACAGGGAAAATAAAGAATGACAAATTGTTTTAAGTGGTCGTGGAAATTAATCGTTTCTTTGCCGAATTGACGGGAGTAACAAATGGTTTCCAGTCGTCGTGGAAATTAATCTTTTCTACGCCTAATTGACTGGAGTGAGTCGAGAAATAAGAAAAGTTGTATGTAACTTGTTGCTATGGTAATACTGTAATTCACAATAATAAATTCAATGAATTACAAGATTATAAATTTAATGAATTACAAGATAATTACTATAAATAGATAAATTAATCAAAGATCAAACTATGGATATTTCAATTTAAATTTGACAACTTATGTTTGTTTTTAAATTTGACAACTTATGTTTGTTTAAATCATAAATTGTAGAATTCTATTGCATATAGTTTATATAGTTTCGGGTTAACTTCTTATTTAAAAAAATACACATAATAATTATTAATGTGGTTGATATAAATTTATTCGTGTATATCAACTACATTAAAAAATGCGGTTATATATCTGTTTTATATAAGTTTATTGGCTTATATCAACCATATTAATAAATTAATAAATGTGGTTGTGATAGTATATAAAACAACCATTAATGAAAAAGCTCCATAACAATTAATATTCATAACTTTCCTTCTTTAAAATAAGCCAAAAAAAATCTTAATATCAATATTCACAACTTTCATCCTTTAAAATAAGCCAAAAAATTCTTAAATCTAAATACAAATTTTTAAATTCTTAAATCTAAATACAAATTTTTCAGAGAACTAACATGCTATCATGATTCATCAAAAAAACCCATATCAATGCCATATCACTCTCTAAAATTAATTAGAGAAATAAAGAGCATTCCATATGAAGCACATAGACATTTTTAATAAAACTGACACTAGTTATGATTTCAACTTTACCTTCTTCCCAATTTGATGTTTTCTAATGTCCCCATCAGTCAATTTTTCAATAAGATCATTAAAAATTTATCGTCATCATGTTCTTCGAATGGTGGGTTGATGCCATCTGATCTTTTCACTGAGTTTTTCTTTTATTACTTCAATTTTAGTTACTTAAAGATTTCTAGATTGTGATACCTCCTATTTATTCGTCACGGTTTTTAATAGGAAGATTTGCAAAGTGGTTTTTAATAGGAAGATTTGCAAAGTTATAATATAGAGACAATATTGGTTATAACTTATATTATTACTATTTTATAAACACATAGGTAATAGGTTTTTATTATCAAAATCAATTTTAATTTGGAAGCTAAATATAAAGTTAATATGACATACACATGAATAAAATATTAATAAATTATTAACAAAATTAATTTCTTTTAAAATAAACTAACATATAATATTTATCATTAAATTTTATGACCTGAAATATTAATTTCATAAAAAAATATGAACTCTTTTTAAAATAAATTATAGATACTAAATCCAAAACCTGTAAAAATAACTTTACATTATAATAAAATGTCATAGAAATATTAATTTACTGTGAATTATTACCAGTTATTAAATCAACCATCATAGAAACCATTGGAACTATCTCAATACCTTCATGATCATTAAGTCAAAACTCATAACTCAAAACTCATAAATTGGCATTACTCGAAATTCAAAATTTAGAACCACCATTCCCTAAACCACATTAGAAAGTGAGGCAAAATAGAAAGAAATGTAGATAAAACTGTAATACTTTTATAACTACACTCAAACTGATAAAAGAATGTGATGAAAAATATGATCTCACATTCATTCAAGTGATAAAAATGTTTTCACATTTACCCAAATCACTTAATGTAAATGTAGGTAATATTAGTAGAACTCAAATTGGGAAGGCAACACTAGCAAGAGAATTTGGCTACTACAAATATCAATATTAACTGAAGCATATAAATTACAATGATATAGATATCAGGACTAGCTAGTTTTTTTTAAGTTTCTACAAACTTATGGATAAGGATATGGAGACAGAACATATTTTGAGGTTATTTAGGGAATCTATACACTCCATAAAATGGTTTTGTTTTCAAGGGAATCACCCAATGTCTAGCTTTATCCCACAATATCATCACACTTACAACTCCACTGAATCCAATCACCCATCCAAACCCGACTGCCATTAATGAGACATGTTCATTTACACGGCTTTGCCATCCATGTCGTTTATTTATGCTAGTCCCTTTCACTGTATTATTGCTCTGTTTTTCATTGCATGCTTGTAAAGGATAGCCACATAAACATTTATTCCCTTCAAATGAAGTCTCATTAAAAGTGTAGAATTGAGTTCCTTTTGGAATCCTACCACAGAGTCTATTCCATGAAACATCCATATATGCCAACATGGTCAATAGAGAGAACTCTTGAGGTATTGCTCCACTTAAATTGTTTCTTGACAAATCTAACTGCTCCAAAATAGATATTTTGCTAAAAGATGCAGGAATTTTCCCTTCTAAATGATTCATAGATAAATTCAGCAGTCGCAGACCAGTGAGGTTTCCCATACTTGAAGGTATTACTCCAGTAACCTTATTGTTAGATAAGTCAAATATGATGTTCGCTGCTAGCACGTATGTTAGAGCATATTCAACTCCCTTCATTACAATTCTTAGATCCTCATATAGTGTGTTAGCACGGATTTGAGAAACCCCCAAAAAGCCTTGTAGCCCACTAAGATTGGATGGTATTTTTCCACTGAATTCATTGTTGGATAAATCTAACACTTGCAGCATGGGGAGATCTCCGATCCACGGAGGAATACTACCCTGGAGCTCATTATGACCAAGACTTAAGACTCTTAAGTCATGAAAAAATTTGAGGAACTGAGGAAGCTCACCTGTTAATTCATTTTTGCTCAAATCTAACAATTGAAGTTTGGTACAACGAGCCAAAGATGCAGGAACAGTGCCGAAAAAATTGTTAGAATGAGCAGAAAGCACTGTCATAGAAACTGGAAAGTCCATGTCTAGAATTCCACTCAGTTTGTTCTCAGAAACCTTTAACCTTTGTAAAGCCACACATTTATTTAAGGACAGTGGAATTCTGCCTGACAGCAAGTTATTCATCAGTACCAAAACCATCATAGACGTACAGTTCCCTAGAGAGCTGGGGATAGTTCCATTTAGCTTGTTTTCAGACAAATCTAACTGTTGTAGTTCCACACATTTTCCTATCCCATCAGGAATTGTACCCGTAAGCCCATTGGAATACAAGTAAAGATTTTGAAGCTTGCTCAACTTGCCAATGCCTTCAGGTATGTTACCTATCAGCGTGTTGTTACCAAGATCTAAGAAGGTCAAGTTGCTCAACTTTGTAATATCCTCTGGTATGCTGCCAATGAACCTATTTCCTCCCAGACGTAGAAACTCCAATTGAAGTAATTTTGTGATGGCTTCTTTTGGTAAATGCCCAGTGAAATTATTTGAACCCAAACTTAACCTGGTCAACTTTATCAAATTGCCCAGTGATTCAGGGATGTGGCCGGTTAAGAAGTTGGTATCCAAGTAAAGTTGCTGCAAAAGGCTTAAATTGCCAATACCTTGAGGTATGCTTCCATTTAGAATATTTGTACCAAGATTTAGATAGGTTAGCTGACTCAATTTGGTAATGGATTTAGGAATAGCGCCGGAGAATTTATTTAAGCCCAGAGATAGGTAGGTCAGCTGACTCAAATTGGCAATGGACTCAGGTATTACACCACTCATGTTATTTGAATAAAGGGATAGGTAGTTCAACTGAGTCAAATTGCTAAAGGCTTGAAATATGCCACCACTCACGTCATTTTGAGCCAGATTCAAGGTGGTGAGGGGAAGCTGAAATAGACTCATCGGGATGGGGCCTTGAATCTTGTTGTCTGGTAAATCAAGCCAATAAAGATTACTGCAATTTCCTATTTCAGAAGGGATCACACCGGAAATATTACCTGGACCATAAAGAGATAGTTGAAGAAGCCCTTTTAACTTTCCCAATTGAGGTGGTATGATGCCTGACAAATTGTTGTCCCCCAAAAATAATGTCGTAAGAAAAGAGCAGTTTCCTAGAGATGGAGGAATGGCACTCTCGAAACTGTTTGTTTGTAGATACAGGTACTCTAATTCCTGCAGCAACCCGAATTCAGCAGGAATTCTTCCACTTAAACTGTTGTGAGAGAAGGCTATATACGACAGCTGAGTACAATTGAAAAGAGTGGAAGGGATATGACCACTTAGTGAGTTTCCTTCAAAGTAAAGATAAGAGAGATTTCTGAGCATACCCAAAAATGAAGGGATCGGTCCAGCGAGATTGTTGTATCCAATGGACAATTCTTGGAGAAACGTGCAGTTGCTGAGGGCAAGAGGAATGTGGCCAGATAGAGAGTTGTTTTCAACGTCAAGATAGGCTAGATTTCTGAGCAGACCCAACTCTGAAGGGATTGAACCAGTGAGATTGTTGTTTCCAATAGACAAACCTTGGAGAAAAGTGCTGTTGGTCAAAGAAATTGGAATACTTCCAGACAAATTATTTTCTGCCAAGCGGAGATGTTCCAACTTGCCCAGACGGCCGAATTCTGTGGGTATAGTCCCTGTCAAGCTGTTTACTGAAAGTCGTAGCCACTGAAGGCGCGTACAATTAGACAGTGATATTGGAATATGACCCCATAGCATATTATAGCTAAGGTCGAGTATTCCAAGGGCTTTTAGTTGGCCAAGCTCTGTTGGAATTCTTCCTGAGAAATTATTACGAGAGAGATTGAAAGTGCGTAATAATGAAAGGCTGCCCAGAGATGGTGAGAGACTACCTTTCAATCCCAAGCCAGGAAGTGTTACGACCACCACTCTGTTCGTGCCCTTTCTGCAGCGGATCCCATTCCAGGTGCACACATTGTGTGAGTTTTGTGATGTCCAGTTGAGGAGGGATCCAAATGGATCGGATATGACCGCTTCTCTGAACGACAAAAGCGCCTGCAGGTCCCTTGTGTCATGAAGTGCGTCCATGGGTGATGTGAATTCAACAGAATCGTCATCATCGGGCTTCTTCATTGATGAACTAACAGTCCCCAGTGCCATGAATGCAAACCACAGAATCATCAACATTTTCATCATCACTTCTCTCTCTTTTTATCAACTCAGCGTCTTTAATGGCTTCTCTGCTATGCAACTCGAAGTGCGCTGCGTACATATAAATAGCAAAAGGTCTCCAGAAATTGAAACGAAAAAAGGACCACTGTGTTGGCAGTGGTATTCTGTCTCATTGTACCCAAGTTGAGGTTATGGAGAGGGGCAAAGAAAAGTAAGGTAATCGCAGAAACCACCGCGTGGGGACCAATGGGGTGGGGACCAATGGGGAGGTGAGTAAATAGATTACGTTCTGTCTCATTGTACCGAAGTCGCGTATTCCACGATCAACGTTGAGGTGGGGCCACTGTTTTTTTTTCTTCATTACCATTTCACCATGGCCTATGGCTTCTCGAGTCTTCTTAGATGGCTTAGTGAATTTGGAAATGATAAAAAGCCACTTCTTAATTTTTACTGGAATTGATACCATTGCCTTTTAAGTTTAGCAATATCTTTATTTGATACGTGTGTAACTAGTTTTAGTTTTAAGTTAATTTCAAATAGAATTTTAGTCTTCATATTAATGTTCTATTAAAAAAAATATTAATAGTTATTAATATAAAATATTTAGATTTTAATTTTAAGTTAATTTGAAATAGAATTTTAATTCTGATATCAATAGTCTATAATTTTTTTTATTAATAGTTATTAATATCAAATATTTAGATTTTAAATGGATAATTATATGAATAGATAGATGTATTTGTTTTGAAATAAGATTTCAAGAATTTTAATTAACTTGAAATAGAACATCTAATTAGTTTTAAGTTAATTTGAAATAGAATTTTAGTTTTAATATCAATGGTCTATATAAAAAAATATTAATAGTTATTAATATCAAATATTTACATTTTAATTTTTAGTTAATTTGAAATAGAATTTTAGTTTTGATATCAATAGTCTATAATATTTTTTATTAACAATTATTAATATCAACTATTTAGATTTTAAATAGATAATTATATGAATAGATAGATGTATTTGTTTTGAAATAGGATTTCAAGAATTTTAATTTATTTTTAAATATAGACTCTGTGATTCATAATGTTTACAATTTGAAATCACATTAATGATTTTTAGATTGACTTGTTAGTGCGGTGCATCTTCTAGATCAAGATGGAAATATTGATTTCAAAATGTAAATAAATAATGCAGAGATGCAACGGGTAAATTAATAATTCAATTTTGAATTAAAAACTATATTAAATTAAATAATGGTCTAAGATATTAATAAGAGAATTAAAAAAGAAAAGAAAAAAACGGATAAAATTAACGTGAAAGAAAAACAGTAAGTGATGGAAGACTTGCACAGTTATTCATATTCTTGTTAACTAATACAAAAACTAAACTAGCAATTGCACCAAATGTTGCAAAAGAAATGTTGTAAGGTATAAATTCAAAAAGAATTATGACATATAAAATATCATTGAAGATAAAAATTAGTAAATAACATGTCATTCAAAACTAGATAATTAAATATGAATATTCCTCTTTAAAAAATTTTATACTTTTTTAAAATGATATTTACAACTT
>APFE031495349.1:740-35058 GCA_000404065.3 Pinus taeda
AAATGTCCATAAACTGAGGGCTCCTAATTCCCTAAAAGTGTTGCTTCACTACCTAAAGGAACAAGGTCAGCTGATTACATCATCTCCCAAAAGTTCTCCACTGAAAACTGCTCATAAATGGTCAAAACTGGACCATACTAAAAGCCTAGTGCAGAGGGTGTGATTCATATCACCTTCTCAGTGTACAAGGTGGGATGCATACTGAATTGTTCCTCTATAGGGTGCGATGGTCAGGAATGGACAAATGGCAGGGACAAAATGCGAGTTGGAAGATCATGGAATCTTCCAGAAGCTTCCCCTCTGACACTTGCCTCTCTGTTTTCGACCAGGGATGAGTAAGAGATCATCATTCTCCAAGTGGAACCAGGAACTATGAGAGAGAGGACACTAATAAAGATCCCAGAAGATGAATCACCTCCCTATAATCATCTATATATGGATCCCTCATCACAGAGATCCATGGGGGCTGGAATTTTGTATCTTATAGAGAAGTGTTGTTGGTTTTTTGGTTTAATTTCATAGTGTTGGGTGATCTAAGCTTTACTTGAGGTGAAGAAGGGCCTTCTTGCTGGAGGATGATGCTGGGTCAGAACATATGGTTGTAATCCTCTTGCTACTTTTCATCTTAATAAAGCTATTCAATTTTTCCTCCATATTTTTGTATGTTTCATTATATATGCATTTATATGGTTAACACACATCTGGTCCTGTGTTATTTATGAATATAGATCTTTGTTCTTCGATAGTAGTATGTTGCTGTGATTCCATAGGTGCTCTTTGAAGCTGGGCAGACAAAGCAGAAGCGGCAAAGCTCTATCAGGAAGGAGAGGAAATCAAGCGCAAGACTAAGGTTGATCTCCTTTGTTCCACTCCTATCTATTTTCATAAAGGAAAGCGAAAGTAGACTTTACTTGTTTGTTTCTAAGATAGCCACCAATATTAGTGGGAATAGCAGCATCCGAGTGGACACTATTCTTGGTAACAAGTGGTAGAGCCATGGGCAGCAACATGGATGTAGAGGGAGCTGTCATACAGATGCAATAGTGGCAGTGGTAGAACCATGGGCAGCAGTACATGATACAACAGTGTAGAGGATGGGGGGCAATAGGCCTAGCATCAGCACAGGGACCGATGTCGGATGATCAGAGTAATACTCAGTGAGGAGTATTGCTAGAGCATAATCCTCGCCAAGAGGGAGTCTTGATCTGTGGTAGCATTGGATGTGCTCTAGCCATGATATCTGGTAGAGAGGTTGGGGCACATGAGATCTCTAATACCCAGAAAGGGTTTGTGCAGATTCTAAACTGTTTAGGAGATATTAAAATAATTAATATTTTTAATGGAGTCCCTAAGTCTAAACTTAGGGAAATTAAAATATTAATGTGGATTAATATAAAACTGTGTTAGAATGGTCCAAAAGACATGGATCAAGCCAAATCTAATCTTAGCCGTCTATTAGGGACTTAATCTTGACCGTTGATATGTCAACGAGAAAAGTATAAGAGGAGGCTTGAGGGTCACTTGGAGGACACACCAAATGATCTGTCATTCTATTCTCTAGAGTGGGGTTTGATAAGAGAGATAGGATTAGTGATCAAATTTGCAGCTGAGGGGCAGTGAGTATAGAGAAATAGAGAGGCAGAGATAGTGCCAGGAGATTGGCACAAGAGCTAGAGAGAGTGACGCAGTAGCAGCCAGGAGCTGCACAATGCTTCATAGAGGCCAGCGTAGCTGACACAGAGGGCCAGAAGGCTGATGCAGGGCCTCCTGAGGCTGACGCAGGCCCATTCAGGGTGACGTAGGGCCAATTCTAGGTAGAGAGAGGCTGACGTAGTCCAGAAAGGCAGACGTTGGGGTTTCTAGGACAGATTGGAGTTGAGGAACTGCCAGAGGGTTTATTCAGGGTTTTAGCTAGGATATTTGTCTCAGACTGAGAGGTACTACTACCAAGGGAATTCTCTATTAGGTAAACCAGATTTGGCACCTAGATTGTACTCTGAAATTTTTTAATAAGAAAACCTTCAGATAGTTGCACCGATTTTCCCGCATTGGGTTTTTCCGGGGACATTGGTCCAAAAATAATGGTGTCATTTTGTATGTTTGTTTTTGTTTTCCTTCAGTTGATGATCTGTTATATGTTGAGCATGTACTAGTGTTTATTTTTAGTATTTACATTGTAAATAACTTGTTAAGTAACGAAACAAGTAGGTAGGAATAAATCAGTAAAGTGCATGGAGGTTTTCTAATTGGTAGACTTAGAAACTTCAATAGGAAAGGGGATGGTTTGCACTCATCTTCCAAAGGGATGAGTACACCTCTTGGGCACTCTCTAAGTATTGGCATATTGAGATGGCCCCGGTTCTGCTTAAGCGCTGGAACCCATTATTCGATCCAGAACGAGAACAAATTGGTGCTGGACCACTATGGGTCAGGTTTCCAGGGTTACCCCTCCACTTTTGGTGTAAAGATATTTTCACTTGCATCGGGAATGCGCTTGGTACCTTTCTGGATTATGACAAGACCTATATGTTTGGTCAATTTAGTATTCCTAAATTGATATCATTAATTTGTCAACCCGGGGCTCGTAAGCTGATGAAGTGAAGGTGTACTATATGTACTTAAGCAACCTCTTAAAGCTTTTTGTCGTTTGGGGTGTTTGTTTGTGATTATTTTATCTTCCTAAGATGAAATGATGTATTTATAAACAAATGAGTGATGGTGTGTGTGGAGTGAATTCTAAATGAGTGAGGGTGTGTGATTAGTGACTCCTAACTAATTGCTAAGAAAGGAATGCTTTGAAGGAAATGAATTAAAATAACTGAAAGCAAAGAACCACTCTTCTAATGGCATTAGACACCATTCATGCTGCTGCAAAAATAAGAAAATCACTTAAAAGACCAATGATAAAGTTTATCTCTTCCTAACTCTTTGCCTCTAACACATAGTACTGTGTAAGACACGATTAAGAAGTAGCTAAAAGTAAGTCTAATAACTGATAAAAATGAGAAAATCTACTTTAAAGACTAGTGATATTATTTTGCTCTTTCTAACTCTCTGCCTATATCACATAGTACTGTGTAAAGCACGATTAGAGAGTAGCTAAGGATTAGTCTAGAAAGCACTCAAAGCCAGCTGCAAGTGATTAGTATTTTGATCTCTAAAAAGGTAAACAATTTATAGTAAGAGACCATACATATATTAGCAGACAGTTTTGAAAATTAAAACTAAAAACTAATTATGAGACTAGAATAAGGAGCAGCAGCTTTAAATTTGTCAACTGAAACTACCACTAGATGCAAAGCAAACACATGAACACACAAATAATCCCGGGTCAAAACCTGCGAAAAGAAATACTGATCAGCTTAAAGAAAGGATCCAAAATGAATTAAAGTGAAGTAAATTATGCTGTACATAGATCAAGAAAAGAGAATGCTGAATCATGAAAATACTATACAAGGCTAGTATGAACAGGGGCCCTCCATTCACATAACCCAAGAGAACTCAAAGTGTTGAAAGCTCCAAAACAGCACTGGTTCTATTACTCCATATGCAGAAATGTACAGTAAAGAGTGCTAGAACAGCACTATAAAAACAGAGTTTTAGAAACACTTAAAAATTATAACAAGTTCATCAACATACAACAAATAAAAGTCTCTTAAGCGTACGCAGACGCAAGTATTTATAGGCATCTGAAGGATAGCCTATGCGTGCTACTAGAAACGGAAAATAACAAACTGTCATGTGCAATTAAAACTAAATAGACACGTCATGAGCCTGCGTGGGTGAGCTGGAGGTCCTGGTCGTCATGGGGATTAAATCCAAACTTAGATTATGTTCCCCACATCCTGCAAAACACGGGCAAGCCACCGTCTAAGCTGACGTGACCAAACAGCTCACGCATCACCGTTAGCTGCCTTTGTTGACTGGATCTTGCCCCTGTTTGACCGGAGGTATGGATGACGTGGATGATTGAACAAATGGCACAGGAACCTCGAGCACCTTGATACCTAAGTACCCATGTGGCTCGTTTGGCAAGGTGACACGTGGAACCTTGAAAACAACAAAAAGGCTGCGGAATCTCCAGATGGCTGCGAAATCATCAGATAGCTGTGGAATCGGCAGAGAGCTGTGGAATGCCTGTAAATATGTCAAAATCTAAACAAAACAGTCACACATTAGCAAAGTTCACTTGATCATGCTTAATGACATCTAATGTAATGATCTGGGTGGTTTAACAGGGAAAATGAGGTGAAAGAGAGAGATAGGTGATGAAAAACAGTAGATAATAGTGAATGATGAGGTGTAGGTTAGAGGCTCTACAAAAGCATTGATGTAAAGGTTGATGAAGATCTTCCAGAAAAGGAAAGTGAAGAACATGAAGATGATTTTCTCATTGAAGAAGAAGAACCTAAAGAAGAATAAATAGATGAGGAAGAAGATGAAGAAGAAGAGGAAAGAGAACCACCTAATACCCCTTCAAAGATGAAGTATGTCCAAAGACATCATCGAGAAGAGCACATCATTGGCGATAGAGATGAAGGTGTGCAGACTTGAAGAAGGATAACAACCACACCCAAGAGAAAAGTCATTGCCCTCCTATCTATGATAGAACCAGAAACATTTTCAGAAGCAAGTAAGGATCCTCATTGGGTAAAATCCATGGAAGAAGAAATGTCCCAAATTGAGAAGAACAAGACATGGGATCTGGTCCCTCGTCCAAAGGACAAAAACATAATAGGAACCAAATGGGTGTTCAAAAATAAAATGAATGAGGAAGGAGATGTTATCAGAAACAAGGCAAGACTTGTCTGCAAAGGCTATTCACAAATTGAAGGAATTGACTTTGAAGAGACATTTGCACTAGTGTCCCATATGGAAGCTATCAAGATGTTCTTGGCATTTTCTTGCTCAAAAGGATTCAAAATCTATCAAATGGACGTGAAATCGACATTTCTAAATGGGGAACTCAAGGAGGAAGTCTACATGGAGCAGCCAAAAGGTTTTGATCTAACAACAGGAAAGGACTTAGTCTGTAAGTTGAAAAAGGCTTTATATGGGTTGAAACAAGCTCCTAGATCTTGGTATGCAATATTGGATCACTACCTACAACAACAAGGCTTCAAAAAGGGAGTGGTTGGAAGTAATCTATACATAAAGACAGATGAAGGTAAGTTACTAGTTGCTCTTGTTTATGTCGATGATCTGATTTTTGCTAGTAATAATGATGAAATGAGCCATGAATTTTCTCAAAGCATGTCAAAAGAGTTTGAGATGTAAATGATAGGAGAGCTATCCCACTTCCTTGGACTTCAAGTATCTCAAACCAGAGCAGGATTGTGTATATCTCAAACCAAATATCTAAAAGACATGCTCAAAAAATATGGAATGGAGGACTGTGCACCCATGAGCACACCTATGACCACAAACTACAAATTGAGCAAAGATGATGACTCCCCTCTGGTAGATGCAACTCATTACAGGTCAATGATTGGAGCCCTTCTATACTTATCAGCTACAAGACTAGACATAATGCAGGCAGTAGGAATGGTGGGAAGATTTCAATCTGCTCCCAAACAATCCCACTTATTAGTTGTAAAAAGAATTCTCAGATACCTGAAAGGAGCTTTTGATTTCGTTTTTTGACACCCAAAGAGCTCAACACTGACTGCCATTGCATACACCGATGCTGATTGGGCTGGAAGTATAGATGATCGGAAAAGTACTAGTAGAAATGCATTCTTCCTAGGAGACTGTTTAGTATCTTGGCTCAACAAAAAACAGTCATCCATATCATTATACACAACTGAAGCTGAGTATATTGCTGCAGCAGACTATTGTACTCAGATACTATGGATGAAGGAAGCTCTAAAAGATGTCGACATATGTACAGATCAACTGATTACCATCTATTGTGACAACACAAGTGTTATCAGTCTCAACAAAAATCCAGTGATGCACTCAAGAACCAAACACATACCAATCAAGTATCATTTCCTCCGTGAGCAAGTAGCTGAACAAAACATCGTCTTGGAATATATTAGTACTAAGGAGCAGATAGCGGATATTTTCACAAAACCTCTTCCTCAAGAAGCATTCGAACATCTGCGTCAAAAGATTAGGGTTATCTCTTTATCATCCCTCAAGTTCATTCATAAAGATGTAGTAGGACAAGGGGAGCAGTTTCACAGGGGGAGTCCATATGCATTCCTTTGCCATTGATGTCAAAGGGGGAGAGCAGAAGAATATTGCCATCAATAATAAAGGGGGAGATTGTTGGACACAGATTGTCATTGATGTCAATATGGTAATATTCAAGGAGAAAAATGAGCCAAGAGGAGTAGAACAGAGGATGCAGACAACCATCGCAGCAACAGAGGAACAAGTAGAGCTATAAGGAAGCATATAGAGCCATTAGAGGAGCAATGGGAGCATTTATATTATCGGGAGCTATTAGACCACAAAAGAATTATATGCATGAAGATACAGGCAGAGGAGCATATATCATACATATGTGTTTTTACACTATCGGAGGCACAGAACCTTATATATATATATACACACATTTATACTATCAGGCTGTAAAACCCATGTATGCATGCTTTAACACTATCGGCAAACAGAAAGCCCATATACATAGGCTTAACACTATCGGAGGTGGATTGCGGACTTGAAACTGTATACATGGGAGTGTTGAGTTGTATCGGGTCTGGCACATCGCATTGCTATGAGGGGTCTACGTTAACGTTAAGCCCTGACCCTGTGCAACTTTCGATTGCCGATAGCGAGTATAGCATCGACACTTCGGAAGTGGGAGTTACAATATGTCAAGTGGTCCATTGCGATCACCAATAGCTATATCGCATCGGACCTCCACTAGGGGCAACTCCCAACTGCGAAGCACATCCACGCGGACCCGCCGCATGTTACAAATATGACTTAATCTATGATTGCATCCATTGCATATCACAATCTATAAAGCCTTGCCACATTAGAAGCACCGATTGCGATAGGCTGTGGAACCGACAGGCATATTAACTATGGTTTGGTACCATATCGCATCCAGTCCATCGGAGCAGTGGAGGATCCGCTGTCGGCCATTGGTGGAGTCATGGGTCTGATATAAATGACCCCCGGGAGTCACGAATCACTGATTGCGATTTAAGCACAGACCCGATACAGGAATAGGTGCGATTGTAATATTTCCTGAAGTTCGCCTTTTAGTCTATTTGACTGTTTTTTCTCATATTCTTTGTGTAATGGAATGTCTGGCTTGCGCGGGGCGTTTTAAGCCGAAAGGCTTATGATGGCTGTTTTGATGGTTTAGAAGGCTGAATGTCAGTGAAAAGGGGTGAATCATGGCAATTATGATTGCAATCGGGACAAAACATCTCTATTTAATTGAAAGAACTCGGTGTATGCCGCAATCATTGCCAAAAGGAGCACTGTTACGGTAAACCGAGAGGATGCGTTCTCTGTGGATTGTTTGGACCAGTCTAATGAATCTACGTATCCCCAGAAAGTCAGTGAACTTGCACAGCGCAGAGGAAGTCGCAGAGACCGAGGAGGAAGCCTAGGAGGCGATGTAAGGGGAAATGAATGTACAGAGGCATGGAAATGTATAAAACAGTAAAAACATAGAACTGTTGGTGTTGTTGTTGTGGTGAAGAACCAGAGTGTGAGGTAGCAGAAGCAGCAGAGGCAGAAGAGGCAACAGAAGTAGCGGAGGTTGTAGAGGCAGTAGAAGCAGCGGAGGCAGGAGAGTAGGAGTGAGAGAACCTCAGTTGAATAGAGTGTAGCAGCATAGTAGTTTATACCAAGGTTGGGTTGGAGCCTTAGAACTGAACAAGACTGAAGTCATTGGGGGTAGGTGCTCCTAAGTGCAGAACCATTGAAAAACAGAGTTAGTGCTCCGGAGGTTGGAGCCTCACTGAAGTCTAAGTTGGAGCTTGGCAACTATTCACAATCAGATATATACTTATATTGTATTTATTTCATTGCACTGTCTTGAGTTTTAATAAAAGCATTAATTCCAGTTGTTGATTTTTGTGTTCTGTGTATACATATACATATCTATATATGCTTTTGGCAATCACTAGAACAATTAAAAAAAAAATACTGATTCACCCCCCTCTCAGTGTTTCCAATACAGTTATTTAATTTATATTACTAGATTAGTTGTATATGTACATTACAGATCTTTTCTTCCAACAAAAGAAAATATATTGAAGTCTCCTAACTACGTTCACTTGGAAAAACAACAAGCATTTAAAAAAATATATTGAAGTCTCCTCACTGCATGGTTCCAACATTCACTAGTTTGTTTCCTTGGAAAAACAACAAGGGTTTAAAAAAATATATTGAAGTCTCCTCACTGCATGGTTCCAATTAGTGTTAAAAAAATATATTGAAGTCTCCTAACTACATTCACTAGTTTGTTTCCTTGGAAAAACAACAAGTGTTTAAAAAAATATATTGAAGTCTCCTAAGAAACAATATAGTAGGTTTTATTGAAAGAGATACTTTTTGAAAGTGATGTGTTGAATTTGAGTGATTGTGTGGAAAAATAGGGTTAAATAGAGAAATTTGTCCTTTCCCAAATATTTCCGTGTAGTTTTATGGATACATATATTGGCGATATTGAATTTTAGTTTTATATTTATTTGATTACATGTTTTATATTTACTTTATGTAATTGATTTTTAGGTTTTGTTTTATTATTAATTTAAAATTTTTCAAATATATAAAATTAAATGGTGAATTAATATAGTTAAATATTAAATTATTTATTTTATGGTAATTTTATATTTTCAAAATCAACCAACATTATAAAAATAAATTATTATTATTAAAAAAATAAATATATGAGTTATATATATTTAAAAAGATGTAAAAATACTTTTACTCATGAAGATTTATTTTCATTTTATTATAACGATTTTTAGCCTATAATTATGGGCCAATATTATGGCTTACTAATACCACTTGTATAAAAACCATAAATCATATTCATATGAAACATATTCATAGGATATTTTTCAATTACTCAGTTTAATTAAAATAGAAAAAATGAAATAATTATTTTTAGATAAATCTCAACCTTTAATTCTGACTACTACTAACAATATTCTAAAATACTCTTTAAACATTAAATTCTTACTATCCACATTATTAATAATAAAAAGATATCCACACGTATATTTTAAAACCCTTATTTTAAAATAAACAAATATCCACACAATTATATTTCAATATTTCTCTATTAACACATTTTTTCCAAATATCTTTTAAATAAAATATATTTATATTAAAGCTTTGGTTTAATATTACTCATTATTAATATATGATAACATATTTGTTTATAATTCATTAAATACGAAAATTATAATTAATGAGTATATGCTATTAATAAATATATGCTTTAGTTTTAATTGTAACATTAATTTAAATTTTCTCAATATTTTTGAGACGCTTCAATTCTCTAACACAACTTAGATATAAAAAATCAGCCTTAAACCTAATCCTTAATTGAAGCAATATCCCACTTAAAAGTTTTATGAAAACAATATCCCACTCATAAATTATAAAGCTACGATAGATGATGCTAAAATGAAGGCATAGTCTAACAAGTCGATTATTTAGACTTCGCTTTATGTGCCTCTTCCGTTTCACCGACCTCTTTCTAGTATCCGTTTGCAAACGATGGTACACACCATGCATGATGTTGCTATATTTTTGAAATTCATGGTAATTACTCGTGGTGGTAAGTGTTTTTGACTGAAAAATAATTTTAGGAACAAGTAATTATATATTTATTACTCTTGGTAGTTGTCACGATAATGATAGAAGTGGCAAATTTGAAGGCAATTGTTTTTAGTTCAACAATGGAGATTGACTTTGCTTTAATGTCTTTTCATTTTTTTCTTGTTATTTGCCATTTGTTTTTTGATCATGTAAATTTCGAAATATTTGTTGTATTTGTTTTATTATTCATAGTAATTACTAGTAGTGGCAAGTATTTTTTGTGAGTGTGAAAAATAATTTTAGGAACAAGTAACTATATATCTACTACTCCTTTGGTAGTTGTCATGATAATGATAGAAATGACAAATTTGAAGGCAATTGTCTTTAGTTCAACAATGGAGATTGACTCTGCTTCAATTTTTTTTCATTTTTTTTTTTTGTTATTTGCCACTTGTTTTTTGATGTCTTTTCATTTTTTTTGTTATTTGCCACTTGTTTTTTGATCATTTAAATTTCGAGATATTTGTTGTATTTGTTTTATTATTCATGGTAATTACTAGTAGTGGCAAGTTTTTTTTGTGAGTGTGAAAAATAATTTTAGGAACAAGTAACTATATATCTACTACTCTTTTGGTAGTTGTCATGATAATGATAGAAGTGGCAAATTTGAAGGCAATTGTCTTTAGTTCAACAATGGAGATTGACTCTGCTTCAATGTCTGTTCATTTTTTCTTGTTATTTTCCACTTGTGTTTTGATCATGTAAATTTCTAGATATTTGTTGTATTTGTTTTATTATTCATGGTAATTACTAGTAGTGGCAAGTTCTTTTGTGAGTGTGAAAAATAATTTTAGGAACAAGTAACTATATATCTACTACTCTTTTGGTAGTTGTCATGATAATGATAGAAGTGGCAAATTTGAAGGCAATTTTCTTTAGTTCAACAATGGAGATTGACTCTGCTTCAATGTCTTTTCATTTTTTTCTTGTTATTTGCCACTTGTTTTTTGATCATGTAAATTTCTAGATATTTGTTGTATTTGTTTTATTTCCATAGTTTGACTTGTGAAACTTATTTTTTTTGTTTCAACTTTGAACAATTTATGGGATTATATCTTGAACAAGTGATACTAGCAATATAATTTGAAATTTCTGGCAAATTTAAGGTGGAGCCATAATAATAGTAAATATTTTTTGTAGCTTTAAGGAAGAGTGATAATAACAGTAAATATTTTATGCATCTTTAAGGTCAAGTGATAATAGGTGCAAATATTAAAGAAATCATTTATGTGTACAACAATACCTAAGATTTTGGAAACTAGGCAATGTTGGACTTGTTACCCTATCATTAATTAAGTTTCATGTAAAAAATTTGGCACAATTTTAAGAGTTTGTGTATGGGTATAGTTTTATAAAAGAATTTATAAACACACTTAAAATATTTAAATATTTTAAACATATAACCATATTTTTTATAGATTTTTTTTTTGTATTTGAATAAATCAATCCACTTTGATACTGAGAGTTGTGTCACTAAACTATGAGAAAGAGAACAACAAGAGAAGTAGGTGGTGAAAGAAAGAGAGATTTATAAATTCTTAGCAATAGAACAACATTATCCACCTACCTCTGAAAGGAATTGTGCAACCACAACTTCAAAGCTCTAATTTTCTTTTACACCGTGTGAATATTAATTGGCAAATCATAGGTTGCATTAAAATCATTTTAATGGCATGAAATTAAGGAATAAGAAGAGTCTTACATCTTTAAAGAACTATTATTATCAATCCACATAATTTAAAAAACAAATAAATTTTTTTAAAAAATTGGAAATGATATTTTGAATTTCAAAATTAACATTAATTTAACAATATTTTTATAAATGATTTATTTTCTATTGTTTTTTCTTTCATTATTTAAGTAACTATAAAATATAGATGCATTGATTTTCTTTAAATTTAACTAATCACACGACTACGTTTCAATCATCCATAAGCCCATTCATTAATGGAGAGAGCATTCATTTGGTAAAGATATTCACTTTGTCCTGGCCATTCAAGCCTTTGAAAAGTGAACCAAACCAATAATCTGATTTAAAAGTTGGCACAATCTCTAAATCTATTTGAAAGTTGGCATCTATTATTATTATTATTTTGGTTGGAGGGTTTTCAACGAACGACTTTCACATAATGGTGATTTTTTACTTTAAATTATGTGAGTGTAACTCCTTGTTCTAGCTTGCAACAACTCCGTGTTTCTTTGTTACAGTTGCAACAACTCCCATGTTTCCTTGTTACAAATGTGACAACTTCCCTATAATGGTCGCAACTCACATGTAGCTTGTTACTAAAGCTTTATTGATATGGGGTCAACTTCTACACCATATTCACATATAAATAAATTAATTCGGAAATTTTCTTTTAAATTGGAAAATTAATGATTTTAAATTAGTAACCAAATTTCTTTAACTATTTTAACATTATTTAATTTTATTAATTTCAAAATTTAATCAATAATAGTTTGAATTTGATTAGAACTACTCTTATTTAATGCATTGTCGTAATTTGAAGTTAATTTAGGGGACAAGTTAATTTATCAAAGTTTTCTCACTTAAATTTAATTGGCTCTCACTTGCTTGTAAATTGTTGTACAATTTTATTTTGAATTTTAAAACTTATTTTATGCCATAAATTGATTCAAAATTGAATTTTGGATATAATCAACATTTTTTTATAAGATATAATGTTTGAAGAGATATAATATTTGAATTTCAGGAAGATTAGTTCTCTTCCTTTTTATGCAGATTCATGTTTCATTAATTTAATTTAACTTTGATCTTGTTAGGCTTGCATTCGTAACCATAATTGGTTTTCCACCAAATTGGATTTTTTATCCCTTTTTTCTTTATTGATTTAGCTTTTATGTCAGTTGAAGTCTTTGAAAAGTAAACCAACACAAATATATGAATCAAAACAAATTATAATAATTTAAAAATTAGTTGCAACTCTTTTTCTAATGATGGCAACTCCCTTGTTTCCCCGTTTCTTGTTACAATTGCGACAACTCCCTTGTAGATTACTAATTGTTATTTATAGCCATTTTCTTTCACCTCACCACCAAATTCTCTATTGTTTACTCAGCTGAGTGTATCAAAGTGGATTGATTTATCCAAATACAAAACAAAAAAATCTTATAAAAAATATGATTATATGTTTAACATATTTGAAGATTTTAGGTGCTTTTATAAATCCTTTTATAAAACTATAACCATACACCAACTCTTAAAATTATGCCAATTTTTTTACAAGAAAGTTAATTGATTATGGGGAGCAATGTACGTGAGATTCTAAACCTTAGGTATTGTTGTACATAGAAATGAATTCTTTAACATTGCCCGTATTATCACTCCACATTAAAGCTGCATAAAATATTTATTATTATTATCACTCTTCATTAAAGCTGCAAATAATATTTACTATTATTATTGCTCCACCTTAAATCTGCAGAAAAATTCAAATTATATTGCTTGTATCATTGCTTCAATGCTTCAAGTTATAATCGCATAAATTGTTCAAATTTGAAGCAAATAAATAATCTTTGCAAATCAAACTATGAAAGTAAAACAAATACAACAAATACCTGGAAATTTACATGATCATAAAACAAGTGAAAAATATCAAGAGAGGGATCGAAAGGAATTGAAGCAGAGCTTGTCTCCATTGTTGAACTAGAGACATCTGCTTTCAAATATGTAGTTTCTATTATTATCATGACAATGAGCAAGGGAGTTGCAGATGCATAGTTGCTTGTGCCTACAATTATTTCTCACACTCACAAAAAACCCGCCACTACTAGCAGATACTGTAAATTTCAAATGCTAAACACAGACCATCCCAAACACATGTACATGATTAGAAAGACAAGAAACCCAAATATATTCCTGCTATATCTCAAAATTTCATTTTGACACTTAATTTGAAATTTGAAACATGGAGTAATAGAAACATCATAAATGCTGTGTACCATCATTTACGACTAGACCATGACGAAAACAAACACCAGTAGGAGGTTTGTGAAATGGAAGAGATGGATGTTGTTGGCGGAGACAGAGTGGGTCCATCATAATAGTTGGAAAATAATCACCAGCCAGAGAGGGCGCAAAAAATGAAGTTGAAATCGTTGACTCGTTAGACTACGTCCTAAAATAAAGCAAAGTTGGAGAGGATTTTTCATATGATCTGGTCAGTTGTAGAGGGCCTGTGACCACATCAAGAGTTAAATGCTATGGGAGCACTGCAAAGTGTCTTCTATTAAACCAAGATTTATATTCACATTAGCAATAATATGGTACAAGGGTGGAAAGGTATCAACACCTTCTTTCATATTATTCCATCTTCACATATTTGGGTGGAAAATGGATGAACAAAAAGGTAGGATCACACAATGGCATGACATTAGGGTTAAACAGGTTGCCCCTTTCTTCTACAATTTTATAATTTAGAGAAATTTTTAAACAAAAAAAGTGTGGAAAACTGGATTATTACCAAAAATATGGGAGAGGTGAAGGACGATAAAAGGTAAGATAATTGGTTATCATAAATATTTTGTGATATTGTTGTGTATGGAGAATATGTTATTGACCATTAAAATACTAGCATTTTCACTAAGAGGCGGAAAGCAACACCAATAGGACATGTGAACCTTGAGTTCATCCCTATTTGAGAAAAAAATAGAGCTTATTAGGTATCAAAGGTTTTGATATCGGAGGTTTTAGCATGACATGCATCACAAATATCCGACATTAGAAAGTTGTGACACAACAAAGGCGAAATGACACGAAAATATTATAAAAAAGCGAATCACATCTGCATAGGATATCGACGACCGACAATTATTAGAGGTGACACTATATGAAAGTCGATATCGGCAATCAGAGGTCCTATGATATCGAAAATCGGCAATCGGGGGTCCAAGCTATGTACTTTATCTTTGGAATTGAGGCAGAGTGACCACATTTAAAAAACATCGATATGTGAGTTAGCTATGCGATGAAATCACGGGGAATGGGCCGCTAGTGTTAATGTGTCGGGATGGGTGATAACAAAGTAACAAACGATTTGTCTGCAAAACCAAAAAATCTGGAGCCTTTTCTCTCTCCTCCTAAAGGGATGCGTGGTAGCAAAATACTGAATCCGATAAGAGACACATGGCGTTGATACTTGGCAGGTGGATTTGGTAGTTTCAAGACTCACAATAGGCCAAAAAAGGGTAACATGTGGCATTAATAACAAGATGAAAGGTGGCAGATATGTGGCAGTGATGACGTTACGTATGGGAGATCAATGATCAGAGGTTAAGGCATATTTTGCATCGAAGTGAAACCTCTGATCAAAGGACTCTGATATAGGGGGCTAGACTATAGTCACGTGAAGAGCTACAGGACTAAGGGCCAAATGAATAAGGTGATCGACGAATTGACATGTCATGCACCAAGGTTACACCTTCAATTGGAAATGGCCGATAGAGAGGGCTCCAATTTGGGGGCTATCACAATGGTCAGAAAGAGTTCAAGGGAATCAAGGGCTATTGGCATATCGCAATCAGAGATTGGCAGATGTGAGTGAAGGTTTCATTCCATAATCTGTGATGAAGGGCGGATGTTATTTTATATTAAACATGTTCTGATAAAATTAATCAGGTCCGGAGATAAATGAGATTGAACGTTTTTCTAGGACAACCATCTGATTTCTCCAATAAAAATCTTCGGTATAACTGATGTGTCCAATATTACATTGAAGTCGTTATAATAAAGGTAATCGGTGGCATAAGACATATCTCAATCGCAGATCAGCGGATGTAAGTGAAGGTTTCATTCCAAAAGTTGCGATGAAGGGAGGATGTGATTTTATATTGAAGATGTTCTGATAAAATTAATTGGGTTTAGAGATAGACGAGATGGATAGTTTTGGTAGGACAACCATACAATTTCTCCAAAAAAAATCTCTAGTAAAGCTAACGTGTATCGAAGGCCATGAGGATGCATGTTCTGCCAATTAATGGCGAAATGTAGTGAATTTATGGTTTTCGATATTCTAAATGCTTTCATTAATACTAATGATTCCCGAATATTTTTCTCATAAAAGTATTGGATTCATGCATAATTGGTTATTTTCTCTAAGTGTAGGTGTTGGTCATTCTTGTGTTTTTCCTCGCAGGCTAGTTTCGATAAATAGAATTCACGAGAAATGTCTTGATCGGTTAAACCCAAAAGGAAAATTCTCATTCAACAACAACTGGTTGCCCCTACTCCTGAGGTCACATAAATTCTTGGGCTATTTTCTGACACGACATGCACCCCTGATGCTGGGGTCACTAGCTGGGAGACCATGTATATTTTTTTTGAAGATGAAGGGCCAAAAGTCACACGAAGAATAGTCACAACAGAGGATAGGGTTCATGTTTCATAAATTACATATAGTGATGTGGCCAATTCGTTTCTCCATAGAATTGGTGCTCGACCAAGCATATTGACTTATATGGATATGATCAAATGGTTCATTGATCATATGAACATCACAGATAGGAACTTAATGACCAAGAGATAGATGGTCATTGACTCTTTCACTAGAAAATAATTGTTTGCAATGTACCACCTCCCCCCAGCTTAGAAGAAATATGATAAATACTTCATTGTGAAATTCATGCAGGAAATGAACACGAATATGATGTTATTCGAGGATGGATAAGAGACCTAAGCAAGCATAAGCGGGAGGACAATGGTATATATGCTATAGCCTCTATTAATGCACCCTATTGTTATGTTGCTGGAATGATGTGTAGATTGTTTGGCTATGCGAATACCCAGAAGTTTTCAAACCAATGGGTACCCCTGATTGAAGCTGTCTCTAATAGTTATGTAATGGACTGGGGAACTATTCTGTCTAACAACTTAAGCAACGAAATCCTATAATATAGGAAAAAGCGTATTTTTTTTGAAACTATTGTTGTCCCATTCTACATGAGTGCCTACATTATGGATTCTATTTGTTTCACTTCATATTTTCCATCCATGGGATGGAAATGGACTATTGAAGACCATTTTCCTATTCACATTTACCATAATATTCTATGGGAGTCAAAATACTGACCCCATTTTTACAATATTATCCATGGTGTTGTCCTTCCTATTTACCAGTTTGTTTTCAATGAGAAGTGCCCTAGAATCTCCGCTGAAGGCAACCTTGATCTCTTATCAGTTGGAAGATGGTTTGGGGAGGAATTATTTACCTATGTTTGAGTTTTTGGTATCCTTTCATAGCCTCATGTGTTTCCCTTGTATGTCCCCGATAAGCTCCTAGCCCACGAAATAGCCTACAAGACTGTGGGAAATGGTCTGTCTAAGGTCATGAGAGAAAGCAAGAAGACAATGTGGCATGTTTTTCCATTTCGCTATGGATTCTATTATTTAGAGAATTTCAAACATGCTACTAAGGAGATGGATGATATCCAACTGATGAAATTTCCAACCATTCCAAATTGAAAATATGATCTGATTGATACTGCAAAAAATATTATAACACATGCAAAGATCAGGTAGTTTACAAACGAGCCTTATAGGTTTGATGATTTCTTTCAATCAGCCTTGAATTATGCAGAGGTTGAAAAATAAGCAACAACATGGCTCAACCCTAAGGAATTAGTGTAGTTTCATCAATACATGGTTAAAAGGATTTCCCATTTTCCCAGTGAAATCCTGAATCTAAATCAGCATCACATGGAACAAGACACATGAATGAGCACATCTCAAAGTCAATATGTAGTTCATGAAACTGAAACATCAACAACTAGAGAATCAAATGCAGAGAAGGTAACAATAGAAGAAAGTCTAGATGTGATTTGGGATCAATTTCTTAAAGAGACTGAACCTAAAAAACAACAAACTCCATCACGGACACAAATTGCTCAGATTCTTGTAATCATTGATAAGACCTTGTTCACTATTGAGGCTTATAAAGAAACTATGGACACTGCTGATCTGGAAATCATCCCAGTTTTTCTGACCTCCGAGGTCATTCAAGATGTTGAGGAGATTCCTCCTTTGGACATATTTTACAGTCCCAAACACAAAGCAGTAGTTAGTAGGCAAAGAAAGAGGAGAAGGACTGAACGAAGGAAGCCTTTGGTCCTTGCAAATACCTTCTTTCAAGTATTATGGAAAGAGGCCCAAGTGACCCCTGTTGAAGATCTTGGGAGACTATCACAATATGAAGGAGCCTATGCTAGTGCAACAATTGACAAAGCCATGAAAGTGCAACAAATCCTAAGGGAGAAAGATGATAGAATAAGGCACCTTGAACAAAATTTAGAAAATGAAAAGCAAGGAATCGTCCAACAATGGAAAGCTCAATTCTCACAATTGAAAACTAATTTCGATGGGATGAAGATTCAATATGAATCTGACACGAAGAGCCAGGATGCCCATATACAAGAGCTACAATGCAGGATTGAGCAACTGAAGGCTAATCCCAAGATGACAAAACTCATGAAAGAAGTAGGGGAGCTGAATAACCTGCTTGCTCATCAACAGGTTCTATTTTGCCAAAAGCTGGCCATTATCAAAGAAATGTGCTAATCAGTTGATGTAATTGTGAATCAATTGTTTGATCGGAGGACATATAGCAAGGAAGTTGAAGAGAAAAACTCCAATTTCATTGATTGGCATAAGAGCTTTGAGGGCCGATTAGAAAATCTGCCCAAAATAGAAGAATCTCATAAAGATATTGTCTTCCAAGATGGGAGATAAGGCTTAAAAATGCGGAGATGGAAATCTATAGTGCAAGGGACATATCTAGCAACATGATTGAATCAATAAACGATAGCCTGTTACAAGAAAATTTAATCTCGGAGTGCCCAAAAGATACATCACTCGATGTTAAAATATTAACAAAATCTTGGCAAGAATCATCAAAGAAGAAGGTTGAGCAAATAAAAGCTCTAACAAAGATTAACTTGGAATTCCATTGGAATTTCCTAGTCAAACCACATGGGCAATGGTTGATGCTGAGGTGTCTTCTAAATACAACTAGTCAGTTGCTTCTAGCTCTAATCGATGTGTTATTCATTGCACGGATGTGCATTAGGCATGAACATCCACTTGAATTGAAGTCGATGATAGATATATGTGAACTTCAACAACGATTAGAAGAGCAGTCTTCATTCAAGTCTTGATCAACTTGTTGTAATAGGACTGTACTATTAGTCTGTATTTTTGTTTTAAGTGTGGTTTGTTTGGACCAACACAACATTTTATGCACTTTTCTATATTTGAGTTTTGATTTTAAACTTTAAATTGGTGTGGCTCTTATTATAAATTTTTGGGAGAAGTATTTTGGTTTTTACTACTGTAGATGTAAACAAGTCTTAATAGAAATAAGAGCCACACCAATTTTACTTATGAGCAGAGTGAATGTGTATTAGGTACTATTATCTTTACATTGATACTATGTTTTTGAGCCGAGGTACTTTTTTAATTCAAGTTTGTCATATATTTTATTTCATGCGATTAGATCAATATCACCATTATTGTGTTTTAATCAAAATCTGTTAATTACAGATGAACAATCCTATCATATATGTGCATTTGATGATTCAATCTTTTTTTAATATGTTAGCACTTAAAACCCCTTAATTTTTGACTTGCAATATAGCACTTCCTCCAATATCTATATCTCGCCGACATTCTTGAAGGCATGTGTTGCGATATGCGATAATATCCTACCTCAGACTTGCTCCAATCTTCGATATCTGGACCCGATATGGTGTATTAACATTGATTAATAAGAATTTCATGTTCGCCCTGATATCAAGACTTTTTAATGAAACCTACATTTCAAATCGTTGATCATTGATTCACTTGCAGACCCGATATAATTATGAGATTGGATTTAACATAAGATCACATCCATTTATCAGAACTTTTGTTATGTGCCATCATCTAAAATGGCTGACAATATGGATATGATATTGATATTAAAATGAGTTTAATTGTAATTTGGTGTCCACCATATCGGAGTTTTATTAAAGCGCAAGTTTGCAAACCGTGGCATGTTGTGATTATCTTCGATATCAAAACCTACAATATTATGGACCCGATACAATTATTAAAATGAGTTAATTATGTTATCGCATCCATTCCACATTGGAGGTACCCATATTGTAAATGTTTTGTGTTGTCTCATTTTGAATGTTGCAATGAGTAAGCCTTCGATTCCACTACTGGTTTTGGATTGAAGGACTGCATTATGTTGATTATGCTTGCATATGTGGTACAACCCTGTGGGGATGAGTTATATATATATATATATATATATATATATATATATATATATATATATATATATATATATATATATATTATATATATATTATATATATGCATGTGTGTAAAAGTTGAAGGCAAAGATGTGTGTAATGGATGCTAAAGGTAAACATAGAATGTTTGATGCTTAAGAGGCATAACAAATCACATGCTATAAAAAATTGAATGATAGCAAAGATTAGACAACATAAAAAACCACATGGTATAACAAACCACATGATAACAAATATTAATAACTTATTAAGGAAGAGACAAAACTCATTACATGCCATGGTTGAGCCATGAGAGGTTGGATCAAACTTGAACAATAGTGGGTTCTAAGACCCTTTTATTAATATGAAGATTAAATGGAAGACCCATTGGATACTAGGGTCTTTATCCGCTTGCATGCCTTTTGTTTTCCAAGTTACAAGTTGTTGTGTTGCATGGAAAGAATTGGATTAATGTCAAGGGGAGTTTTCCCTTGGGATCAGACGAGCTGACAACTTTCCCTAAATGACCTTCAAGATGACCTTCTCAGTAGGTTGGATACCTATTATTGGCATCTTAGGATGTTTGTAGAGGCATCCAAAGGTTTCGTCAAGCGCCATGGAGCTGCTTGTAGGCTTGGCATAGGGTTTGGTACCGTTGGTGTGTGGCGGGAGGTAGGAACCTCTCAAGAGTCCACACCAAACCTGTGGTAGGTAAGTGATGCAGGAGTGCCTATGTCGCCTTGGGTAGGATTCCCTCCTAGTGGGAAGGGAAGAATCATTGGCCAGGAATCCACTAGAGAATGTATCACCCAAGCTCAGGAGGGATAACATCATAGATCATCCTAGGTAACCAAAGGTAGCATCATCAAACTGTGAAGCACGTCTGGGAGTCTACGAGATTCTTAAGATAGAGACATAGTCAATAAGATTGGTTTGAAGAAGCCTTTACAACAACAGAGCTTATAACTGAGGAGGTTCTAGAGCTCTTCATCTAAGATACTATGCAATTACAGAGTCGAGGTCCCTTGGCTGAGTCATGACAAGAATCAGAGAGAAGGCCTTGTTGCAGTGCATAGGAGTGAGGCTATGAACTTAAAGGAAATTTTAGGATAACATTATCTTTGGATGGTAAAAGCCCTAGTCAAGGGAGGCTTCTGATTGGTGGAACTAGATTTCCCCTCACGTGATTGGTCGGAATGATGTGGTAGAAAAGCCATAGAGTGGTTGTAGTCTATTGGTGGGAGGAATATTTTGATAATAGAGTTATATCAGAGTTATGACATTGGAGGAATTATTTTAGAAATATCCGATACTAAAGCTCTAATACATATAACATTGGTTCTTTATAATAATAAGAAAATATCTAAACTCTAAAACACATAAGTGATAGCCCTTTTAAAAGTTTTTGGTGTATTATAATAAGCACTATCGGAGGAGCCCACATGGCATATTATACTCCACTTTAGCAAATCGGAGATTCTCTATAGGCGTTTTTGCTATGTGACACGATTCAAAATCTTCGCTCCCTGATATGCGATAAAGGGTTGCACTGTGATATTGCGATATGCTAATCTCGCATGTTCTCCGACATTGGAGGTCAGAGGTAATCACATATTGAAACAAATGCCTTTAAGGATGAAAAGAGATTTGTAAGTAAGTGAGAGCAGTTTTTTTTTTTTTTTTTTTTGTCAAGCATTTTGAAAGTATTTGATTTGAATTAGAGTTGTAAAACCATGCTCACATCAATCACCAAAATGTGAACATGTAAAATTTGTCCATTTTTTCTAAACACAAGTGAACATTATATTTTCTTAGAAAGGGGAAATATTTTGGAATTTTAACTGAGTTTCGCAGCAACTATTCATAAAAGAGAGTAACTATTTTAAAATTGAATCAAAAGTGTTCTTACTGAAATGAAATCGGAAGGGTGTAGTTCAATATAAAAGGGTTAAAGTCACACGACAATAAAAGTGTTGGACTCGGGGGCTATTTGTTTCATTTATTCGAATTAATGAAAAATAAAAAATAAGATTAAGTCAAATTGAAAAATAAAATAGGATGACAAGATAAGAAAAGGTGAAATAACAAATGATCCAAAGGCAGTTGCAGATTCATAGGGGTCCACATTACCAATATGATAATAATAAAGTCAAGTTGGGCATGTTGTACTTTTTACCACAATAGTTTGGAAAGTTTGTTCAGAGTAGGTTTTGAATCCTTTTGTTGTTTGGAAAAATCGTTGCGAACTTCTGTGGTAAGTCACTCCTTGGAGAGTTGAAATGAGATTTGGCAGTAAGTGAGAACAAATATATTAATTTCTATTTCCTTTTCAAGTGTTTTTGAAAGTATTTGATTTGAAGCAGAGTTGTAAAAGTATGCTCATATCAATAAGTGAAATGCAAACTTGTAAAGTTTGTCTTTTTTTTTCTAAAGACAAATGCACACAATATTTTTTTTGTAGAAAGGGGAAAATTTATGGAATTTTAACTGAGTTTCATAGAAACTATTTGTAAAAGAAAGAAATTATTGTGAAATTGAATGCAAAGTATGCTTACTGAAAAGAAATCAAAAGGGGCTAGATGTAGCGATTAGATTGCAGGTGGTTTTAAAGACTTTGATGCTAGTATGGATTCATCTTACTGTCTACACTCGATGTAAGCATTGCCTTGCATGCGGGAGTAGCGGTTGAAGTAAAATGGTGGAGAGATGCGAATATTAGCCAATGTTCGAACTCTGGAGATGGCAATGAATGTTAAGCCTTTTTGGTTTATGTTCCCCCATTGTCACCTTTGGTAATGCCATTCCCTATGATTTATGTATTTTCAAACCCCATGCCATTTAAAGAGGAATTTTCCAGCGAGACCCTCACGTTATTGGGGGAAGTGAAACATAAGATGGGTTGAAGGTGTCCCATGGTGGGCCTTTGTATTCGAAGAAGTCAACAACAACAAAGGATGGTAATTGAGGGGGTTTTGATCCAGTTGCATAGAAAATGGAAATTATTTTTTCAAGTGCTCTGTTTACAAGACCTACTTCAACCGACAACTTACATGTGAGGAAAAATTATTGTTCATTGCAAATAATAAATTTTGCATCTAACTGTTCATCTTCTTTGTGTGCACCAATAGGATGGTGGTTCCTTTTCTCTATGTAGCATCGTGCAATTGTCATGTTCAATTTCTTGAACATTTGTTTGTATTGTCAAATTCATGCTGCTCATCCTTTGACAAAAGGAAATTTTTCCTTGACATGGGAAGGTTCCAGTCTTCGACTGTGGGTGTTGCATTTCTGAGATCTGTGAGCAATTGTTGGAATGCAATTTGAAGAGGGTTCATCCCTTGTTAACGAAAGATGGTAGATGGTTTGACGACCATGTCAAAGGTGCCCCAAAGGAATTTTCGCATGATGTGCCGACATCCATGGGGATGTCCTTCACATGAGGTAGTTTCCCAAGATCACCAAAAAGTATGATAGATTGATTTCCAAAAGGCACATTATGATATGAAGGAAATACCTCCCTTAAGCGATTGTCTATGTGTGAAAGAAGTTTAGGGCCAACAAAGCTCATTTCATTCATTAAGATGTATTTGACATGACAAATATTTTCTTGGAGATGTAGAAGTGGTTGGACCTAAAGAGGATGCATTGACACTAAAGGAATGCGAAGGGAAGAATGCATTGTAAGCGACTTTATGTTAAACACTGCAACACATGTTGGAGCGAGTAGGAGCAATGGACTTGAATTAGGAAGAGATTCAACAAGAAATGTATCTTATAGCAAATCAATTAAATGAGACTTTCCCATGCTAGCAGTACCTTGGATGAGAATTCTAAGTGGAGGAATGGAGGAAGTGGTCCTAAAGTGGGTGAGAAAAATGGTGAAAGCAACTTGCTGGGTGTGCGATAGTGAGGTGAGTGAGTGGGGAACTGGAGATGAGCTAGAATGGATTTGGGTGGATGAGAGACTAAAGTCTATGAAATGTATGCTTGTATCTTGCAAAGGGAGAGGGATGGTAGTATGGACCGAATTGTGGTTAGAGTCAAAATCACGATGCCCAAGCATGTCAATGTCATCAATTTCCATGTTGTTTCCAGGGTGTAGCTGAGAAAGGAATTTCCATTCATAGATGTTTATAGATTTAGGGGGATTCATCATATCATTAGTAGAGGTGTCATCAGAGCAAGGGGAAAGGGGGGTTTCAGGGGCTTGATGAACATGCCATGGAACATACACATATATTTTTTGTTCCTGATGCAAAATGATTGCTTCATCAGTGGAGCCTATGTCTGATGGGAGTGTGCGGAAAGGGAAGTATAGAAGTAGTTCACTCCAGCAGAAAGAAGCATAGGATGCATCATCAGAAGAAGGGATCGAGGAGTAGAAAAGGAGGACATGAACAATCTTGCAAGGATTTATTTTTTTCCATTGGTTATGTCTTCGACGAGCAGAGAAGGACCGGGAATGTGCAACTTCAAGAAGAGTTAGTGTTTCAAGCGGAGGAGGTCTATTCATGTATGCTACAATGAAGGGTGGTGTTGATAAGGGGGAACCTAGACCATAAGAAACATGTCGAAAAACAATTTGAGTAACATTGAGGGAAACAAATGAGCAGCTACAAAGTGAAAGGGGCAACTTTTGTAGCATGTGGCATGTTTCATCTACACCGATGTCCCTATTGGCATTTGTTTCTGTTAAACTTTTTCGGACAACATTAACAATAGCTGTTTTGAGGTGGACAACTTGGGAGACAAATGACAACATTTGCCGATGACTTTTTGATTTTGTTTCTGGTTTCGATACATATTTCATGATGTAGTGGAGAACAACATGCCGAGACAAAATGAGTTGACAATCGATGTTTTCTCTCCATATGTATAGCATGTCAGAGTTGTACACATTTAACTTGTAATCATTATGAGCAGGGATATATTTATTTTGTCCACTGTCATCAATGATAAAAGAGGAGGTAGGATTCAAATCCCATGGAACTCCATAGAGACAAACAAGAGTAGGACATTTTTGCAAATACATGAAGAGGGGTAGCATTTTGTATGTCGTTGAACATAATTAAGAAGATTCTCATAGTCCTAAGGGTGAGAGGATGAAAATATAAATGTCGATGGGAGGAAGCATGGGTCATTCTCTATAGATATGTGTACATAAGGTCCATTTTATTCAGGAGGGTGAGGATTCCAAGAAGAAATGTGTTCATTGAAAAAGGACTAGGCTCTATCCATCGCGACTTGGTCATCCCAATTAAGGTTGTCCATATCATGTGCATTTTCGAGCCAAAGGAAACCATGTATGTGTGTAGAGCCCCTATGTTGCCACTCATACCTGCAAAGATGAAAAAGGAAATTTTGTGAGGCGACTATAAATCCAGGAAAAGAAAGAAAAAGGAGAAGGATGGTCAGGGAAAAACCTGCACCAAAAGTCCTTTGTATGTAAACCTTTTTGCAAGACCTCTTCGAGGAATATTGTGAATCGACAATGAATGTAATGTGCTAAAAAGATGTGTATTGTTGATTATATTCTTGAATTTCCATCGAGATAGCTTGGATGATCCAGGGGTGGGGGGGGGGGCGGGGGGGCGGGGGCTACCAGGCATCACCATATGCATGTCATGCCATTTGGTGTTAGTTGCACTTAAGGTGAAGAAGAAAGTAGGGATACCTATTTGTATGATCATATTAGTGAGTTAACCTTTGGGTTTGTTCCAGAAAGAGTGTCTCCCTCTAAAGCCTAGTCCGTAGCACATAATATGGTCAGGAAGCATGGAATCAGGCATGCCATGAAGGCATGCACAAAGGTCTGCAATAGTCATTAGAAAGCGCTCTTCAAGGTTTCTCTTCACGAAAACAACAATAGTTGCTTGACTACGATGCCGCAACATAAGATTGTACAATTAATACTAGAATCTTGGATGTTGGGAAAAATGGTTATCATAGTAGCGCATGAGGTGAACAACATAATATTTCATTTCAACTTTTCTAAGACGTGGTTAACCAATCATGGCAGCCCCTATAAGAAGAGTGTGTGGAACACCATAGCAAAGAGGCCTTCTGTGGTATATTCATTGATAGAAGAGGGGGAAACAGAGGACCAGGAAAGTGAAGTGGAATTAGGATGGGTAGAGTGCAGGTAGTTGCGTGTTTCTTCAAGCTCACTATGGGAATTAGGGAGTGCTGATATAAAAGAGGATGGTTGGAGGTTTGTTGGAGTGGGGTGTGTAGGAATATTATCATTGAAAGTAAGGAATTCATGTCGTGGTTCAGGAGAGGAGGGGGAGATGTGACAGATGAGAGAAGACATATTAGTAGGGTGAGTCGACAAGGAAGATATTATAGCTTGGTCCAGTTGGATGTCCTTGTAGTAGGGACCATGGGCTAGTGTGTATCATAAAGTTGCAAGAACATGTGTCCTGCTAATAATGAAATCATATCTTTTGTGGTCAGATCCATGTCTAGTAACAACATCGATGTCCAATTCAAAAACCAAACATGGTAAAATATTGGCGATGATAGTGATGTCTTGTGGGAAACAAATAGTATGAAAAACGTATTTGTATTATCCACCTCGTACATGGGTGACTTGCAAGATTTGGCTGACGCATGATATGAGCATTTCTTCTATTTGTGTTAGAGTAGCAAGGACAAATGGTTGGTTTCCAAGGTCCATGTCATTCACAAGGGAGAAGCGGTGGGTGGATTTTGTAGTTGCACATCGGGAACAACATAAGTTACCATGTAAGAATTTTGTTCTCATATTTGGGTATAATTCTTTGCATATTGAGAAGATATGCAAGGGAGAGAGGTCATGTATCCTTTCATGAAATCGGTGGTGTGCATGGTTAAGAGAAGGGTTGACCAAAATATGGGGATGTGAGGGTGAAGGAGGATGAGTTGATGGTGGGGTGTGTGATGTATATGGGAAATAAGTGGCAGTGAATGGAGGAAGTTGAAGGGTAGGTACAGTCGAAGCGGGGAATGTTGAAGGAGATGGGTTTACAAGTGAAGCTTCAAGATGTTGGGGAAGAGAAACCTTAGACAGGGGTATAGCTAGAAATGTTTGGGTGTTTAAGTCAACTTTATATTTGAGCCGTATTTGTTTATTGGATAAGTCTTTATTTTGTGCATAAAGGAGTCTATTTTGAGCATTTCTTGAGGGTTTTGTAGAAGACATTTGCATGTCCATCCTGATACAAACATGGGGACACAAGTTCAAGTTAATATAGTAGATGAGAAATAGTTGCCTTAAGCGCAAAGATAGAGTACATAGCCCCCAAAACCAAGAACTTCATTAGTGGGTATATTTTCGAAATAGTGCCTTCTAGATTATAAAGTAGATGTTTCTTTTGACAAAGTAGCTGAAGACTGGTTGGAGAAACCTTTTTATAATACAATTTATGTTTCTTTGATATTATGTACTAATGTCGTGTGATTCAAATTTTGCTGTTAAAACTTTGTCAAAGCTATCTTTGGAGCGTATAATGAGATTAGAATCAATCTTATTTCAGTGAATTATTTTTGTGGTGATTGATAACTATTTATCATTCATTTACCAAGTATATTTAAGGAAACCAAATGAAAACCCTTTGTAGGAAGCCAGTGTTTGTATTTAGGTGCACAAAGAACAATATAAAATGATGTAAATATTCTAGTTTGTTTAGAAGGAAGAATAAAAAAAACATATATACTATATGTAATAGGAAAACATGGAGAATTATGCAAAGGTTAAAGCTACAACATGTATCATAGTTGCATATACATAAAGAAGAGATGTACAATGATGAAGTGAAAAAAATAAGGGGGCAGCAAGGGATGAAACAATAATGAATGGAAAAGAATATATAAGTTATTGTTTACACTTCAGGGTGGCATGGGGAAAAGAAATCGACTTTCAAAGACGTCGAACAATTGAAGCAGTAGACATTTTTTTGATTTCCTAGAGGAGAATGGAACATGCTGAGCTATAGGTGATTTCCTCTAAATTGATTAGTAAAAACTTCAAATGGTCCACACCATTGAATATATCTGTTTTCATAGACAATGTGAAGAGGAAAGGACGACATGCAACCCTTGCACGAAGCTCGTGGATAGCACTAGGATCACTGGAGAGTATGAACAAGTCTTTTGCTTGGACACCCATGAGTTTAGTTGTAGCATTATCAAATGCGATGAAATTTTCCAGTACGCCTGTGTGGTCATGCATTTCAAATTTCAACACATATTGATAGTCACATTATGGGAAGGCCCCACCACATTTTGTGCAGTGCCACATTCAATTTGAGTGGTCAGCCTTTTTTTCATGCATTGCATGCCATCATATGAGAGAGGGCATGCAAGGAAGTAGAAATCTTTCATGTTAATAGAGATGATGGTTCCACGAACAGAGAACCATGTTGGTTTTACAACAGGATACAAGTTTATGAGGTCAACGATTGTACGTTGTGGGTGGCCCCACTTGGAAGGCCCTAAAAATTTTCTACTTAACGATGGTGAAGAGCCCAAGAAATCTATTTAATGATACCATGATTGGAGTTGCTTAGTCTCTAGAATGGTGGGATCTAGCACAAGGCTTGTGGTCGAGATAGTCCCAACAATTTTTCCATTAAATTCAGCTACACGACCCCCTTTGATTGCAAGCACGGTCAGAGGAATAGAAGAGGTGAGTTCAATGAGTTTCTTGCCCAAGGTGTGGCAATGCTCTCCCCATAGGGTGATGTCAATACTATAGCCATACATGTCTTCCAATATGAGAGTTTTCCTAGGTGTTTTAGAGCCATATCTTAGATGAAAGGTGGAAGTTGGAGAGGTTAACCTGATAATGCCAATGATGTCGACAATTGAGCCGAGGTTTGCAGATCTAATTCCATCTATAGATTTAAAATGGAAACAGTGGAAAGGAATTGTCAGAACATTATCTAAGGAAGGTTCAATAGTGGAAGTTGCAGAGAGGGAGACTTCCCATTTTCTATCCAGATGGTTGTAATTTGTGTTTGTTGGTTTCACAGTGCCATTTGAAACCATGTAAAGCTTCCCAATTTGGACAAGATCATGCAAGGAATCTGCCAGATCACTGAAGGTAGAGAGATGGATTGTATCATTGGTAGAATCAATTAGGTCAAATCAAAGGACCTTTCTAGAGGCTCGAGCATTGTTGTAGGAGAAAATATATGCTTTTCCAAGAAATCTACCTTGGATTGACCATTGTTTATGATAAGGGCTTAACACCATGAATGGAATGGAACCAAGACGAGTGGAGGAAAATTGAGTTGATGATGACGCAAAATCCTGCATCGAAGTAGTAGTAGATGAGGTAGGGGCTTGTGAATTTGAAGAGCCCGATTGGTATGTCGACGTTTTTACAATTTGAAGAAGGTCTGGGTCCCAAATCAAAGTTGCATGATGTTCAAGAACTTCCATTTCAATAATTTTTAGAGACGTGAAAAGAAGGAAAGAAAGAGAAAAGAAATGCATCATTAGTCGAAGTGACAGTGGCGGAGAGAGGGAAGGAACAAAAAAACATCAAGAATATGGTGAAGAGTGAACATACGCATAGTTTTGCAAAAAAGTGCAACTTACTTCTTTAAGAATGATAATTGAGTCCAACTGGAGGGCACAAGAGACAACATGGCCATTGTAATAGACAAAAGCAAAGTTCTGTGCTGAGAGATACCATTGGAGAGGGAAATGCGGTAGTGTTGGGACGATGTCATTGTGGAAGTAAGAAGGTTGAACTCAATGATTTGGAGTGATAGTTGGATCATTGTAGAGACAAGGATAAACAAAGTCATGGCATTCATTGTCAAGTAAACTTCCATGATGACGAGAAAAGGAGGTGTCCTAAAAGGTGAAAGCCCATAAAATGCTGTCAACATTGGAAGAGAAGCAGAAATAAAGTAGAGAGCTTAATCGTTCACGGGATTGCCATACTTGGAGGCAAATGAAAGAAGAATGATTTACAATTTAGATTGTTGCCAATATTCAAAGGTTGGGGGAAAGTAAAATTGAAATTTTTAAGAATAGAATGTTGGCTGTCTATATATGGCATTTCAGAAACTCTATAGGTGGGTGTGTTGTATGTCGTGACAACACACATAGTATTCTAAGATATATACACAATATGAAAACATTGATACTTTCAATTTGAGTGCAGAATATGATATTGTTAGCACGTTATCGATTCTCACACATTTGTTATTGAAATTCTGGGGCAGTTATCTAGTTGAAGACAACATCATGATGTGCAGTAGCGACAACAAGAGACCAACGATAGCACAACAATAACAACATAAAATGCAACTTGAAAAATCAACAGAATAATGTGACATGAAGAGGCCAAATAGAGCACATGCCCATATACTAGCTAAGCATAGGGAGAAATAAATCAGAGTCAAGACACGTAGTAGAGGTCATGGGGTTGACAATGACAAAGACAATGAAAAAGATGCTCGTCTGAGTGAGAGTAAAGTGATAATAAATTCACATAGGTGGGCCATTAGTTAGATTATTGAATAGAAGATTCCTCTACGTTAGGATGTGTGGATAAGTTTAAAACCTTAATCAAAGGAAAATGTGACATATTTATTAAATATATATGGGGGTTTCGGGATTTTGAAACTTTTACATGAGAAAAATCCTTTTGGAGATATTGCAAGTCAAAAGTTTGATCCAACATATCAATGTTGCTCGTTTGAATAAACACATATAATAAAGTGTCCAGAGCATAAAATATATCAATTTTGTGTGAGTGAGAATAAAGTGAAAAAAACGCACATGGTTGGTCCATTAATTTGATTAATGAATAGAGTAGCCACCAAGACCAAGATGTGTGTAGAGGTTTTAAGTTGCAATTGTTAAAAAAATGTGGCATATGTATTAAATATATCTTGCAGTTTTCGAACATTGAAACCTTGACAACAGAAGAAATATTTTGGAAATTTGTGGAAAAAAATGTCGATCGATCATATTAATTTTCCTTTGTACAATGGCATAGAACATATGATCTTCGTACGAGGGAGAATAAAATGACACTAAATGTACATAATCGGATAACCATCGATAATTAATGAATAAAATAGACAACAAGATCAAGATACGTGCATAGATAGTGGATCTTATCAGAGGTCATATTCCAAAAGCTACGATAAGGGGGAGATGCGATTTCACATTTAAGCTTGGTCTGATAAAACAATCAGGGTTGAACATTAGTCATTGGAGGTCCATAGCATAGTTCGAAGATTCAGAATTTAGACATTTTTTTATTATTATACAGGACCAATGCTACATGTATCGGAAATTTCGAAAAAAAATTCCACAAAGTTATTACTTTAATATAACTCTACTACAAAGAGGTTTTTCTGACCAATAGACCAATAGGAATGTCCCGCGGGTCCGAGGTGTCACTAGCTTATCGGTTTTAGATATCTACCAATTCTTTTCACCTCCAAATTCCCTATTTTTCAAGTTCCGACCTCCGACTTCAGAGATTTCTATACATTCTAATATCAGACCCTCCAGAGGTCTGAAAAATAATTCAATAGAACATCGCATCCACTCTCAAGTGAAACTTTCTGAGAATGGGCCACATCTTAAAAGTGACGATATTGCGAGTTGTGATATGCGATGAAATCGCCGACAATGGATCGTTAGTGTTAAAGTGTTGGGATGGACGGTAACAAATTAACAAAGAATTTGTCTACAAAAACAAAGAAGGTCAAGCCTTTTCTCTCTCTTACCAAAGGGATGTGTGGCAACAAAAAGATTGGATCCGATAAGAGACATGTGGAAAATAATGACTGGATGTGTTAAGGGATGCGTTGCATCCAATAATTGGTTGCGAAAAGAGACACAGGGAGGCTGACGTCATCATAGCGTGCTAATAGGGTTGACATGTGGTAGGTAGATTCAACAGTTTCAAGGATCATAATAGGCCCAAAAAGGGTGGCACGTGGCATTATTCAAAATATGACATGTGGCAGATACATGGCAATGATGGCATCACATATGGCAGATCAACAATCAGAAGTTGAGACATGTTTTGCATCGAGGTGAAACCTCCGATTGATAACCTACGATTGGAGGGCTCGAATATGGGGGATAGACTGCAGTCACATGAAGAGCCACAGGACCAAGGCCCAAATGTAAACGGTGATTGACAATTGAAAATTGGTGAATTGACATACCATGCACCAAGGTTACACCTCCAATTGGAAATCACTAATAGAGAGGTCTCTAATTTTGGGGCTAACACCACAATCATAAAGAGTTCAAAGGAATCAAGGGAAACACGTGGACTTATTCAAAAGACAACACATGGAAGATACGTGTTAGTGATGGTGTCATGTATGGGAGATCAACAATCGCAGGTTGAAATGAATTCTGCATCGAAGTGAAACCTCTGATTGAAGGGCTCTGATACGGGGGCTATATTGTGATCACGTGGAGAGCCACAGGACCAAATCCCAAAGGTAGAAGGTGATCGATGATCAGAAATAAACAAATTGACATACCGTGCACTAAGGTTACACTTCTGATTGGAAATCACCGATAGAGAGGGCTGCGAATTGGGGGCTAACACCATGGTCACAAAGAGTTCACAAGAATCAAGGGTGACATGTGGAATTATTCAAAAGGTGATATGTGGTAGATACGTGGTAGTGATGGAGTCATGTATGGGAGATCGGTGATCGGAGGTTGAGGCGTATTGTGCATCAAAGTGAAACCTCCAATTGGTAACCTTCAATTGAAAGGCTCCAATATGGGGGCTAGAATGTGGTCATGTGGAGAGCCATAGGACCAAGGCCCAAATGCAGAAGGTGATCGACGATCGGTAATTGGCAAATTGACATGTCATGCACCAAGGTTACACCTCCGATTGGAAATCATCGATAGAGAGGGATATCATTTGGGGGCTAGTGACCACTCACAAAGAGTTCAAAGGAATAAAGGGCTATGAGTGCATCAGAAGGGTGGCGATAGTTTAAATATTTGTTATGTCTATCTAAATCATGAAGTTGGGAAGAAATAGGTTAATAAATGTTTTCATGTAAAGTTGGGCGGGAAGGGTTAACATGGGTTTTATATGATAAATTTTCATGTGGAGGGGCTTCACTCATTTCCTTTCCATGTAGATCAGGCCATGTCACTCATTGGAGATCGCAAGTTTTGGGAATGCAACCAAATGCTACATTGTAAAATTGCCGATTGTGATTCTACGATATTATAAAGGCCCAGGTGCGTGTGATGTGGTCACATGCATTACACATTGGAACAATTTGTAGTGTAGTATTGTAAAGAATCGCTTCCCTGTCGCAAGCTAAAGGGCTTAGCCTTGGAAGGCACCTCTCACTAGATTTATGACGTAATGTCCTTTCCACAATCATGATGTGATCCAGGTGGATCTTTAAAGAAATACTAATGGCATGGTAAAAGGATAAAAACTCAGAGTGGTAGAATTTGGATAAACTTAGCATCAGATCGAAGTGTCCGTCATCCTGATTCCAATGGTGCAAACGACACTCAAATCCAGGTGGCAGGAGGAGATGACGTGACAAACACTCACAGTGAATGGGGAAGTGCCAAGTGGTAGGCTCCCATTGGTCCCACATATCTCAAATCACATAAGAAAGAGGCCACGACTTAAGGAAAATTGGTCATTATTGCGATGTGATCAAATTTCAATTGCATTTCGCAAGGGTTAAAGAATCAACCCCTAGACCAAGCCAAGTTGCGATGCGATCGCAATCGCAAAATCATGTTGTGTTTTGTAATACACAATCAAATTTCATAAGGGGAAGCAGTCACATGTTGTATCAAACTTGGGTTTCCATCGATTGCAATTTGTGATATGGACCCCCAGACCCGATATATTATATATTGCGGTTAATAAGTTCGTCAAGTCCACATGTATAACAGGGTGATTATTGTATGGGCTTTGGGTATGCCCATTGATTGGAAACACTGATAGGAGGAAACGTCAATAGTAAAGGGTCACCGGGTTAAATGTGTAGTTAAGTATTTTTACCATATTTGAAAGAGTATTCAGGGCCAAGATTCTTTGTATTATTAAATCAAACCTGCCTGTAGGTTTTAACCTCAGACAGGGGGGGTTGTCGCCCCCCCTGTGACCCCCCCGCTGCACAAACGGCGCGGCGAAGGGGGGGCTCCGCCCCCCCTCTAACCCCCCGGTTCACTACGTAGGTTAGTCGTGGAAAGAATATAA